>JBBPBX010004926.1:0-27610 GCA_038048925.1 Garcialebias charrua
AACATATCCGCCCCTAATTAAAAACACAAAAAAATATAATTAAACAGCACAACTAAATTGCCAATCAGTTTGACAGTTTAAGTGGGTTATTAATAAAAAATGTGCTTATTTATTAAAATATGAGGAGAGAAATGTGATATTATTCACATTACGGATCAAAACATGGGCATTAATTTGTAAAGTCTTCTCATTCATGAACGAAGCAAATTTATAAAGTGTAACTGTGCACAGTTACTCTTTTATAATTATAAACTATTATTGTAAATTTTATGATTATAAAAAACGCAATAGTGGTAAAAAGTTATTTTTCAGAATGCATTGCAGCGTGAACCAGCGCCATGGCAACGTGTGTGACAATATTGTATTTAAATGTAAAAATGTAGAGAAAATGAATAATGAGTACAGTAAATGAATATTTTCTCCATAAAATTGTAAGTTGTTTTAGTGAGTACAGCTACTAATAAAATAATGAAATGCTGTGTTTTGTCATTCTGTGTTCCCATATAACATCAATGAGTGGGGATTGATCCAGCAACCTTGGGGTTTGTTCATCGGCTGCTCTGCCCCATTTGGGCAGATCCAGAGGCCATGACATTTGTGTTGCAAGCTGCGTTAGAAGTCGTAACTTGTGTGCGAAAGTAAACAATGTTATTTGATTAACAGTTTCAAAAGAGACAACGACGTATCACATTTGTCTGTGAAACACGTCCGTGGAGGGTTGAGCCAGGAGGAGCCCAGCCGCATCGGATGGTCTTACAGGTCTAGCTCGGACAGTCTTGCTGGTCTAGATAGACCATGACTGGTCTAGAGCTTCCCACGCACCCGACGCTGCCTCGTAGTTAAAGTGGTGGTTCAGCTGGTTTTATGTGCTTTCATGCCCATGCCCAAATCGATTACGGTTTTTGTTCACAGTTGCAATCTGGCTTCATATTAAATAACGCATGAATTAGTAAAAAGCCTGACTCCTTTAGCACGTCTTATTTTCTTATTTTTGTTTATTTTCAGTCGTTTTTAGCTCTTGAAGAAGAAATGCATGATGGGAAATTTAATGCTGCATGACGTCATCATACACTCTTCTGCTTTCAGCTCACTTGGTGCATTGTGTGCAGCGTAAGCATAAACTCGGTGAGTGTTTTACGTTCAGAATGGACATTTGAACTCGTTCTGCACCACAGATATATTCATATATATGTAGATGTGATGGAAAGTACTATATGCTGCTCTGTTCTACTGTAAACAGGATCATGGGTAATGCCCAGTATGTCCAGGAGGGGGCGCACACGGCCATGTTCTCCATTCTACATACAGTATTTGGAGGAAACAGTGTCTGTGTTGTTTCTCAAATTTCTTCATTTTTTTAAGGTAATTATTGTATTAAAATATATAAATATATATTGTATTGCCTTGCTAAAGATGTTTAACTCAGTTTTACTGATTGATAATATTAGTTTATCACGTTCTTTGTTTTATTTGTGTTGATAACATGAAATGGCCGGTGTTTTTGCTAGCAGCTAGCTTGTTAGCAGCAGAAGCTCGTGCGCAGCTCGCGTGGTTAGCTGAACTTCTGTCACGTGTTTGGCGTTAACCAGCTATGTTTGATGTTAACTGTGGTGCGTGTGTTTTGTTATTATTTTGTTATTGTTTTTATTTACTGCAGCTGTTAATAATTTCTTAGATTATTAATTATTAATTTCTTAGATAATTTCTTAGGAAACGTTCCAATTCCTATTTCACAGGAACTGGTATGTCAATCATTTCAGTAATGAAGTAAATTACTAAGTCGTTCATAGAAGAGCTAAAAGTGTTAACTCACTGACTGATCAAAAGGTTATAAATAAGTTAAATGAGTACAATTCTGTTTTGAAAGATTGTTTAATAAATATTGGTTGTAACTGAACAAGTAATTCAAAGTAAAGAGGTCAAATGTTATGAACATGTCTCCAAAAGGCTAAAGGTGAAATTCAGTTCAAAGTTGTGTATGTTAGAGGTGCTGTACTGTTGTGTGAGAACTGTGTTGATGTTAATACATTCTACATACTGTAGGTGAAGGAAACACAGTGTCCGACCGCGTGTTTTCTCACTTTTCTTCCTCTTTTTAAGGTTATTGCATAGACACGGGGAAAGATTTGGACTTCAGTACGTAGAAACAGGCTGCCGGCCAGTACCTCTTCTTGATCGGGATAAACGCAGGACTTTGAAAAGAGGAGTAGCTCCTTCACCCGGTGACTCACCGCGCCGTCGTCCATCACTGAACAAGTACACTTTACTTGAACATTTGCGGCTGTAATAATTGAAATTTCCCCCAGGGATCAATAAAGTGTTCACATTCTGATAAAGGAAATAGTTATTTGTATTTCTCCTTTCCATTGAGACATTTAGGTCCCCGCTGTGCAGCACCACCCTATCAGGTTTAACTGATCAGCGGGATTGCAAGGTGGAACGCTGACCAGCGCTTCCAAGCAGTGTTTGGCGGTAGTGGACGTAAAAACCTCACCTACTCTGCACCACTTGTTGACCGCCTCAACACACGCTGTCAGCAGCTGTTTGGAGAGACTGTGGAGAAGAACTTTCAGGCTCCTGCCAGTGTCCCCTCCACTGAACTGCTTGGACTAGAGCACCTGTTCAGGCAGAGTGCAGGTGAATCTGGCACCTTCTCTCTAAAGCAGTGTTTTTCAACCTTTTTTGAGCCAAGGCACAGTGTTTTCATTGAAAAAATCACGAGGCACACCACCAACCAAAATTGTAAACAAAGATACTCTGTATCCGCCTATATTAAATATATAGTCATTCTTATCAAAGTGTCTTGAATAGGAATGAAATAAACAGTTTCTCACCGCATACCAAGCACAACGGAGTAGGTGTCGTTGCGTCCCTGGTAAAAGTAAATCCAAATGAAATGTAACTCTCACTGTACGGTCTCGAGCTCACGGTATCTGCCTTCTTCTGATATCCACTTATACTAAGGCCTACATCTGGGTCCAAATTTTGTCCAGGGACCAGATCGGAGTTAGTGTTTTTTCTTTTCAAAAACTTTTCCATCACTGTCATAGTCTTGCTAGCAGCTAGCTAGAATGCAATGCTGTCACTACTACATGTCACATTCATGCATCACTACTTTTCTTGTTTTAATGTGCAATGCTATGTTCCATACTGTCATCTATCTAGTGATAAGGAAATTACATGATTACGGCGCTAGACACTACTACAACATAGACATTCGAAAATGGCATATTATTAGATAATTAATCGTTAAAAATATATTTTTAGACCAGTTAAGTGAAATTGGATAATTTCCGCGGCACACCTGACGATCACTCGTGGCACACTAGTGTGCCACGGCACAGTGGTTGAAAAACACTGCTCTAAAGGATATTGTGCTGGATGGTCCCAAGGAGGAGGAGGAGGTGGTTCAACCTGGGCATCCTGAACGAGCAGAGGAGAGCGACTTACCAGCGCTGAGACGTGAGGGCTAAACCTCCAGCCCTTGTGAGTAGCTGTTGAGTCATTTTATATTGTTGTTGATTTTATTCTAGGAGTTCTGGTAATGAAACAGCTGTAAATTAGCTAGTGACATTTCTCCTTTTGAAATCTCCTTAGCAGGAGTTAAAGTTGCATTCTGCAGTTTCTGGAATATGCTGGCACTTAGAAAAATTTTCAACAGGGAAAAGCATTCTGCTCCCTCCCCCTCAGAGCCATGTGGCTCTGTTCCCTGTCACTCTCGCTGTAAATCAGCTCAGCTTCCTTAACTCCGCCTCCACTCATGTCTTCTCGCAGCTGCTCCGAATTTCTGTGTTTATATGTTAATAAAACGTTCTAAAAAATAAAATAAAAACAGGGTCCAGCACACCAGAACACCAGCAAATCTGCAGAGCCTCGGCAGCCACGTTGAACCCGATCTTATTTCGCTCGTGACAAATTCATTCATTTCCTGAATGACTGAGCGGAGGAAGAAGCGATCACTTGACTTTTTGCAAAAAAACAAAAGGAAAGTCCAGAGCAGGGATGAAGAAGGGGGATTTAATACATTTGTGTCACATACAAAACAGTTTGGCATCGCTTTGCAATTATTTCAACGAGAACCTGCGCAACCGCTGCGGGCTCGCAGGCGGGGGCGTGGGTAAAGAAAAAGTTAATGAAGTTTGTGATTACATTAATAAACTTTCCAACCAGTAAAATTAAGAATAAATGGTGATAAAACTGATTCACTCTGTATTTTAAATCAACATGAGAACAATAAATAAAAAAAAGATTAATTTGTCCAACTCAAACAGTACCTGGTTTTGATTTGTCTCCAAAAGAGAAGCTTCCACTAGGGGCCCTCCAGTTGACAGGAACACATGGACTCTGTCAAAGTCCCTAATTTCCACATTGGTGTCAACATCAATATATTCCAAAAAGTCAGAATTATACTTCAAGATCCTGTCCATCAAACAGCCAGATTGCTGGGCAAGAATTTGTTCAATGAGATTATTGGTACTTGAAACATGAAGAATTTTTTTAGAAGTCTCTTTTTCATTTTGAAAAGTTGTTACAAGGACTTTGACAGATTCCTTTTTGTCAAATGAGAACTGAAAAGAGAATACACAAAACAATACTGTACTTAGAATATGTTCTGTAAACCACAGACATGCAAAAATGCTTCAATTTGTTGGATTTTAATTTAAAACACCATTATAATAAAAAAAAATCCACACAACTAAGTAAATTTGTTGGTTACAGCTGTCTTAATAATAATGTTACACAGAAAAGTATTTTTCCTGAACTCTACTTGGATTATGATTCACTGAATGATGTCATGAATGCTAATGTGTTTCATCACTACAAAATACTGTAACCTTTTTGTTTGTATAAAATGTAAGTCTAAAAGACAGCCTGCTAGCTTGAGTGTTGAAAAATGTGCTGTTAGTAGCATAAAAAGCTGACTTTTTTGTGTACAGTGCCTGCCTTTGTATATAATACCTGCTGAATATTGTATGCCAGTGAGATTTAAAGCCCACAACACACTTGGAAATGCTACTCAATGCATTAGGAAGGTACTTAGAAATATTTTGGAGCATACTGACTTTTGAGTTGCTTATGATCTCCCTAATACAGGGAACCCCCGTGTTACGAACGAGTTCGGGACCTAAGAACGGTTCGCAGCTCGATTCTGCCGTAGGTAGGGGGTGAAAATTATTTTTTTTTTTAAATTATTCATTCATTCATTCATTCAACCTTTATTTATCATGCTAACGGAGCGCGCGCACGCATTTAAGCATGTACAGTAGTGTACTGTAATGTTAAACATTGCTATTCACATTTACAGAATAAATAAAAATATATTTTCTTACTTTGAGATGGTCAAAGCCGACATCTTAGGTTGCCATGCGTTGATTGTTGTCGGGCCGAGCAGCGCGGCGGCCGGCCAGTGAACCACCGCAGCTGCTCCAGACCTGTGTTAGCTAGCTGGCTAGCTTCTGCTAGCCAAGCCATGAGCTGGTGTTGGAGCGGCGGCGCGATCAATCTGCAGCTGCTGCTGCTGCCTGAGACATCCACAAAGTTCACAGAGACGTTTCCAGCTCGTAATTAATCCATATGAAGCCATCCTGGTCACCAGTCTTCGGCCGGCTCCCGTGTTAGCTCCCGTGTTAGCTTCTGGAGCTAGCCAGGCCAGAGCCTGGCCGGAGGTGTTCGCGCGGCGGCCTGGCACGATCAGCGATAAATCCGCTGCTGCCTGAGACATCCACAAAGTTCACAGAGACGTTTCCAGCTCGTAATTAATCCATATGAAGCCATCCTGGTCACCAGTCTTCGGCCGGCTCCCGGGCAGCTAACCTAAAATGGCGTCCGGTGTTCTACATTACTGTAATTTGTGACCGGAGACCCCAGTGACTGAACCTAAAATGGCGTCCGGTGTTCTACATTAATTTGTGATCGTGTAAACTGAAGACCTACTTCCTGTTGCCCAATATTGCTCAAAAATGATCAGAAATGATCTTTTTTATCATAATTATTATTTATAAAGCCTTTAAAACAACCACAGCTGCAACAAAGTGATGTACACATGAAATTAAGAACATTTAAACACCAAAAAAAAAAAAATATATATATATATATTTTTTTTTTAATACAGTAATTTCATATTTTTATTAAATATGATACGTTCGTAGGTCCCGTTGTTCGTAGGTCGATGGAGTCGTAAGTGGGGGGTTACCTGTATAATGAGCATTATCAATAAGGTGCTCCTTTAAAGTGAAACCTACTTTCTGCTTTATGTTGCACATATACTAGTATTCCAGTATTTAGCAAGGCTTATACAAAAATTAATATTGATACAGCCTGATGAAAACAGAACTATTGTAGATAAAATTTTCCTATTTTAAAAAAATCACTAAGGATGCAGCAACAAACTAAATTCCCATGTTGGATTTTTGAAAGTTACTATACCATTTTGTTGAGATATCAACTAATCCAACTTTTTAGTCAAACAGGTCATGTTTAAATCGGGATTAAAAAAGGACAAGCGTTGCGTAACGCAGCACCCTGAAGCACCGCGTATGACTCGACAGTATCACTGCACACTTATGGCACGTCCCGACCAAACAGCTTTTCAACGGCAAAAAGGCTCGTCACGCACGCAAGTGGACGCACTGGACCCAGTGGTGTCCTGACCTGAACGTGAAATTGCGGCTGCGTTGCGGCGGCGGCGGGGGGGGAGGAGCTTACCGGTCAACCAGTTGAACGGCGTTTGAACGTTTGAACGGCGAAAACGTTCAGCAATGATCAACGCGTGCTTGGAGGCTGAAGCGGGTTCACGTGCACAGAAAACGCTTTTCCAGCACGCTCAACACGCACGTGACATGACCCCTGATGCTAACACGTGGCTGGAGGTGCGTCCCCATTGACTTTGCATGTAAACTGGAAGCTCCTGCAGTTGAAAACGCGTTTGGTCAGGACGTGGCATTACGTTAGCATAACGCTAAAACATGTTGCGTTAGCATAACGCTATCGGGGCCAAGATGGTGTAGTGGCAGAGAATCGGACTTGTTATCTGAAGGACCCAGGTTCGAACCCCGGCCACGGCACACCTTGGGGTGCCTATGAGTGCACATCTATTTCCCCAGCTCCCCGAGCGCTGACTACAGCTGCTCACTGCACCACCTAGTGGTGGTTGGGTTAAATGCAGAGACCAATTTCGTCTGTCAAAGTATGGGAACATACACAGATGACAAATGTAACAAATTATAAATTAATTAATTATATGTTGCTGTGGCTTTTTTCGCCTGCCGAGTTTTACCGCAGTTCAGCTCAAGGACGCCTGCCATCTTAATTTTTCACCAAATCACCGGAAAAAACATGACCTTTCTTAGCAGCAGAGCCATATAAATATATATGGCTCTGCTTAGCAGCCGTTAGCTGCTCCAAGCATTACTTTTAGAACCTCTTAAAGAGACAGTAACCTTCAACCTGGAATAAAATTGCACGAAAAAATATAGGGTATTTTCCAGAATATACAAACTGTCAAATTTAATGTAAAGCGAATTAATTTGGTAACAATATGTAAACTTAATGTATGACTCCTGGTAATTATCAGAAGAGAATTAATATGAATTGCAGGTGTTGTAGACATATAAAAAAGTGTTGTTTACTAAAACTTCTACCATCCCCCTTTAAGCCTTTAAATTACATTACAGTATTTTAAAATTGTACCCTCTTCAATGAACTTTGGAGAAAAAAAGACAACTATTGTACAGCAAACCCTACCAATTTAGAGCAATTGTTCCATTATGATAATGAGCTAGCTAGCTAAATTTGACATGGAACCCAGCATAACTTTTCAGATTACTACTACCCGTCATAACACTAAAAGAACACCATAATTCTTTTTTCAACTATATTGATTCTAAGACTAACATGATACCATTGCATTAAAACAAATTCAAAGTACATTTTACTTACCGAAGTGTCAATTACAGACGATGCGGCCTCCATCTTTGCCTCCTTAAGCCCGAGATACACTCGAGCGTCCTCACGATACGCCTATACGCAGCGTGGCAAAAGCGTAGCCCGCGTAGCCCCTCAGGGCACGTACGCGCAAAAGTTTTTTTTTACTACGCATACGCGATGCGCGGTGTCTGAACATAAACTTCCCCGGCGCCGGACTGTTTTGTATGTAACACAAATTAAATAAATTCCCCTTCTTTATCGCTGATCGGGCCTTTTCTTTTGTTTTTTTGCCTAAAGTCAAGTAACCGCTTCTTCCTCCGTTCACTCGATGATTGAAATGAATGAATTCAGGTCCTACCTGGGTGCGGCGATGTTTTAAATATCCCTGGTGGGCTGTGTGCTGCAGGAAAAGCACTCCCTGTTATTATTTTTATTTCTGAGAGAACTTTTTTCAACATATATAGTAGAAACACCGCATGAACACCGCCGCGGTCTTCAAGGCGCTACATGAGCTGGCTGTCAATCATTTCAGTAGGCGTGTCAGCAAGTAACCAATCAGCGAGCTCAGTTGAGCCCCCTCCGTGTGCAGCTGCTCATATTACAACAAGGAGAACGCGAGCGTTTGAAAGCTGATAGTTTCTGACATATGCTGAAGCATATCAGCAAAACACATGCGCACAAAATGCGCGCGTATGGTGGCGTACCTGAGGACGCATGAGTGTATCTCGGGCTTTAGTCGTGAGGCGGGAAAAACTCCCTCCTTTTTCTGGTGGCTTAGTCCCGCCCACTTGTGCTGACGTCAGGTTGCTCCTCTCTTGGAAGTCTGGATGACCTTTTTAGCTCATAACCATACTCATACTTTCTAATTATTATTATAAATATTTAAGAATTGTCTGAATATTTTATTGGCTAACAAAAATCAAGCATGTATTAAAATTATGTTAAAAAAAGGTCTTAGTAATTTATAGATTTAATGAAAAGTGTTTAATGTAAATTACAAAAAGTAAGATTGTGTATTTGCTACAATTTTAACGAGTATTTCTTTATGATGTTGGATAATACCCCCCCCAAAAAAAATTGTCTGTGCTGCACATTTTTTTAAAGTGATTAAATCCTGTCACAATACAGTAATAATAACAATAGCAGTTTTAAATTAGTTAAAGTAAAAAGATATAAATGAACAATAAAAATAGAAAAACTTGAAAAAACAACACTTGTTGCTGTCATTGAGATCAGTTATACCATATGATGGCATGAGGGAGCACTTGCATCTGACAAAAACAAACCAACACAATTATGTGTTGAAATATTCAACACATACAGTGTGTTACACTTTTGTTGCAATTTTAACATATTGTGTGTTAAAATTAACACAAAATGTGCTTCAAATGTAATGACACATTTTTTGCGTTGTTTTTTAACACATCTCTTATAAGAGTGAACATGAAATTCAGAAACGTGTTACCCTGAGTGTTTAGAAGCTGGAATGCAGTTGATTCCATTTCAAAAACTAAAGGAAGTTTGGAAATATGTCAAAGATGATAAAGGCCAGCGGCCGACCCCGTCACATCACTTGCACATTGATTGCTGGACATGGGCGACCCCCGTGGTGGGCTCCGATGGATGCTGAATGGAGCCAGAGGAGAAACCCTAAAGTTCATTAAGATTTTAATTTGCACATTTAAGGTCACGGATAGGATCAATTGTAAAAAATGGTTAAAAAGGCTGGAAATTAAAGCAACTTTAGAATACAAAAGAAAAAAGCTTAGGATTTTGAATGTTTTCTTTAAGCTTTCAGGCAGATTAGTCTCTATTTTCTCCTTTATTCAACCTTTTTTTTTTAAATTTTATAAATGTAAACAGTAAGAGAGAGAATTATAGGTAGATTTTACCCACCAACACAATCTGTTTTTTTTTTAAAGGCCACCAAACAATTAGAGAATAAAAATATGGAGCGCTTCACAGCAACAGATCTAAAAATAGATTAAATTCAAAATGTAAAAGTACAGTAGTGCTAAACTCCTCTGAAGCTGAAGCTTGTGGGCTTTTATTTTCCAGCGCAGAGTCAAATCTCAACAGCTGGTTCACTCACTGTGCTCTTAATCTGAGAGCATGTTGGTGTTGTGTGACATAACAGAGTTCAGTGATGATCTGCAGGGATACAAAAGAAGTGCGCACATCAGTGGTCATTTTCTCTGCGGGGAAATCAATACAGCTGAACAAAAGGCAGAAACAAAGTCTGTACGGGATTTTAAAACGACTGTGTGCAGCTGCAGCTTGTTCAGCTGACTGAATTTATCTCCCCCTGACAAAACGCTGGTGAAGATTCTCAGTCATCCAGGACATGATCAATTCAAAGAACGTACAAAGTCAGTGAATAACTTCAATAAAAACATTCAATTGGCAATTGGATCCAATATTAAAATCAATTGGTTTATTGAAGCATTCTCCTTTAACTAATGCAAAGTTTTAAAAAAATACTGCATGTACATGTATACGTTTTCGCTTCCATTGGTCTTTTGTTGACAGCCGTACCAATATTTAATTATGCTTCTAAAGTCAGTGAAAAGACAAATACAATGCACGCTCACAAACAAACCAAAAGGTACAGGATTTGCAGAAATATTCCAAAATAAACCCACACATTAAAGGTGAACCAGGATCTGAAATTATATGTAATTGTTTTGTGAATAAAAAAGACTATAGAGAAAGAGAAAAGGAACAAAGCTAAGGCAGAAAACTTTATAATCAGTTCATGACTTGTGAAGAGCAATGAAACTAAAAGTCAAGGAAATGCATAAAAACAAACTCAAAACCACAAACTGACTAGTAAACTACATCAAGAACTGTTAGAACACAACGAATACAATCATGGACAATTTAAAACAAAACTTCACCAACATTGTAAGAACATAAATAAAAGCATGAACTGCTCTCCAGGTGGGATCTCTCCACGTACCTTACAGAGTTTCTGGTAGCGCGGCGAGGAGATGGCCATCCTCTGGAGCCTGTGTAAGAAGACCACCACTTTCTGGAGAGAGGTCCGGACCATGGCCATCATCTTAAGAGTGCCACAAGTCTGCAGCAGCCTGCTCCTGATTCGCATGCTAGCACTGCCCTACCCCGCTCATATTGCTCTCCCTCTCCCCGAGCAGCCGACCAGACCCCAGCCAAGCTGATGTGATGCACACACAACTCAGAGAGAAAGAGAAACACGACACGCTCACGCTCCAACTCAGTCACAAACGTACACGCCAGAGCGGCATCGCTTCGTCTCTCTCTCTCTCTCCTGAAACGCACTCTCAACGTGCGCTCACACACACATGATGATGCAAGCGAAGCGGACAAAAGACGGGGCACTCACTTTCTCCTCCACGCGGACATTCACGCGTGCACCTCGACCGCAGAACCAGAGGGGAATTAAACTAATCGCTTGTGACGGGCACCCTGCAGAGTGAAGGAGGAGAGCGAGATGAAGAGTGAAAAGTGCTGACAAGCTGGGAGGAAAGGAGAAAAGAGAGAGAGAGAGAGTCCGGTAAAGGCACGAGTCGCACTGGACGCCCAGAGTGTTCAAACCCAGCTCATTTCTTTTTTTTTTTTGCTGTCTCCGATTCAGAAAGCAAGAAACAACAAGGGACAGAGACGAAACTCAGCAGCAGAAAAGATGGACAGTGTCTCTGCTGTGAGGAGAGGATGACAGTACGCCAGGCGACAGACAGATCGATGCATGAGACAAAGAGATAAAAGTGAAGGAGGGGAGAGATGGAGAGACAACAAATAAGATGCAGACGCACAACAGTTACAAAGAAGGAGGGGCTATTTCAGGTGGTTCCTGGAAATATTCGGTCCATTCATTTCCTTTGCTGGCAGTCGGAGCTAGCACACTTCAGGGGCTTAGACATAAAACTCCTGACTGGCTCAGGAGTTTGAAGGCTTTTAAATCACCCGCACTGACAGGTCATTTTAAAAATAAGAGCCTGGTCCACACATCATTAGCCACTTGTTTTTAAACTATTAGTTGATTGTCACCGGGTTTTTGGAGGAAGGGTTCACCAGCAAAAGGATGAACCTGGAAAAATGTAACAGAATGCACATCCATTGTTTGTGACCATAACGCCGTCCATGACTTAAAGTATCTCAGCTCTTACTACCAGAAATAATTTTAAGAATTAATATTTAAAAAGTTTATAGTTGGTATAAATAAAATGATGGTATTATGCAGTATTTTTTTTAATGAACAGATTATACAGAAACATAATTCATCTTCATAACAGGCTGTTTCTGAAGCTGAGAAGTAGGTTTAAGCTGCCCCTAGTGGCCATGAGAGGAACTACAATTATATCATAAACCTATAAACTTAAAACTACAACTGTACATTAATTTTCACAGGTGTCTGTATTGACAAATACTGAAGATATAATAAAAAAGACTACAATTGCAGAGAAAAAGATAATCTAAAAAAATAAACACACAAAAAGTACTTTGTCCTACTTTAAACTTGATTATCTGTGTCATAAAGACAGAGCATGTGCTGCTTCTGTTGTGTCAGATTAACTGAAAATGAAGAAAAGTGGTTGAAAAGTGCAGCGAGAGGAGAGGAGGTAAAAGAATGAGGACATACATAAATCAAAGGCTTCTTGTGTCTTTAAAGCCATGTCAGGAACAGCTAAATCTAAACATATGTGTTGAAAGTAAAGCAACAGAAACATTACACCAACCAGGTAAATTGTTTAATAGATTAGGATGCACTAAATCACCAACCAGCTGATTTTAAACCTGAACAGACACTCAATTTTTTTTTAATAGTCAGCGAACACATCATATTTAGGGATGCCCAATGTGCCTTACTGCATATGCCACTTTTTGCCTCTACAACAACATCAACTACTACCTCATACATATACTGTGTACATTGACTCATACGCTGCTTTGCCACTTTGCAAATGTCAATGCTAGAAACCTTTAGTTTATTTTAGTTATACTTTTTATACTCTTTTTTTATACCACTATGCAAAAAAACTCAGGACAGTGTTAGTTTTACTATTTTATGCTTATGTCTATTATTATATGTTTCAGTGTTTCAATGTTTAGATGTTTACTGTTGCACCGAGGGACTGAGAGAAACGCAATTTCGGTCCTGTGTATGTCCTGCACTGTACATATTGCAGATCTGACAATAAAGTTGACTTTGACTTTGATAGTTGATGGTAGTTTGTCAGGGGGCTGTAATGGTTGGAGATGGAAAATTAACAAATGTTCTAATGCACTCCTGCTGAAATGACCAAGCAGCAACCAGCAAGCTATTTGGCCAAGTTTTAAACAAACAATTATTTGAAAATAATATACTATACAATTTTTCTGCTTAACAGACTACAAAACTACTCTAAGCTGCTTTTTGTTAACCACCTCCACCCACAAAGTACCTGACTTAACTCTGTTCGAGCTCCCTTTGGCAGCCATCCCCACAATTACAATGCATTTCCCTGTAGTAAAAGTTTGAACTTAAGAAAAGCAGATTTGGAAAAGTTTTACAAAAATTGTTAATTCTCATCAATGTAGCTTTGAGTGTTTTCTGTCAGAGAAGAGCTCCCATTCAGGTGTAAAAACACTAGCACTCTAAACAGGGAAGAGTTTGATATGCCTGCAACAACTCTGTTTTGAGAGAAAATTTGTCACGCAAGATTTTTTATTTTTTTTACATGTTCTAAATTTGCATGTGAGTTTCTGTGACTCACGCGGAAACTGGGAATCCTTGTGAACGTTTCAAGAGATTTTGGGGACTCTTGCCAATTCTGCTCATACATCTACTGGGTGAAGAAAGCTCAAAGTCTCAAAGTTAGCTTTTTGTACCAGTAATATCTTTAAGATGTTTAATGTACAGTATTTTTCGGCCTATAAGTTGCGTTTTTTGCATAATTTGCATGCCCTGTGACTTATACGCTGAAGTGATGTATTTATGGATTTTTTCCATATTTATAAACCAATATTTGGCTGAGATATGACTGTTTTCATTCATTCTGACTGAAAATATCGAACACTACCACTTTCAGCCGCTAGATGGCATTTAAGTAGTATGGCATGTCATTGTATCATATAATGGGTAAAAGTGGCTATTAATTACTCAATTGGCTCGCCATAGTCTGCCACCTTGGTCCAGCTCGCCTGGAGCATCCGTCAAATCAGCTTCATTTTGCTGCGCCGCCCCGGCGAAATGCAGCTAATTTGACCATTGAAGTGCATTTAATAAGTAAAAGTTCAACTGAGACACATCTTTGCTATAAAGTCGAGCAAACAAATTATTGTTTTAGGTGCTTATCTCGTTACATTTTTAAGAAACGCACAGCGAGTCCTCCTTCCTGATTTCCTCCCTCTGCGTGCTCCCGGAGCACCGAGTTAGTGAATACTTTTTAAATACAGCTCATTTGACAATTAAAGTGCATTTATTATTTTGAGCAAACAAATACAGTATTTTCTTGTGTATAGGTCGCACCTGTGTATAGGTCGCATTGTCCAATTATCACCAATAGATTGGAAAAATCCCTAGATAGGTCGCACTGGTGTATAGGTCGCACCTACGTTTAGCTCTGCTGCAAATGTCTGCCACAGGAGCGCACAGCAAGGCTTTTAAGAAGATTAACACTTAAAAACAATTATTTGTTTGATAAAAATTATAGCAAATATATGTCTGAGCTGAACTTTTCCTTAATAAATGAACGTAATTGTGAAATGAGCTGGATTTAAAAATTTGTTTCGCCGAAAGTGATAACAAGCCATATATAGGTCAAACTGGTGTATAGGTCGCAGGCCTTGAAAAAAAATCATAAAAAGGTGCGACCTATACACCGGAAAATACGGTAATTGTTTTGGTGGTTATCTTGTTAAATTTTTAAGAAATGCTGAAGCTGGCCCTGCTATGCATCCCCGCTTAGCAGCACCTCAGCAGAGAAACTATTTTTGAAATTCAGCAGATTTGATCATTCAAGTACATTTATTAAGCAAAGTTAGACTGAGACACACCTTTGCTATAATTTTGAGCAAACAAACAATTGTTTTTAAGTGTTAATCTTGTTAAATCGTTGTTTAAGTCCTACCGTGCACGCTCCCGCAACCGTCATTTGGCAGCAAATCGATTTCTGGCACAACACCGGCCCACATTTCTGGGTTGTCAGCGGTAACGCATAACAAACACGACGCGTCAGCTGTGACGCATAAAAGATGCGACTTATACGGTGAAGCGACGTATTTATGGATTTTTCCACTTTATTAGACATATTTTGACTGATGAGACTTATTGGGCCGGGCGACGTTTACGGCAGAAAATACGGTAGAAAGATATTTGTACAGTAGTGTTCAAGTGACAGCTAGATAAAACTGATTGTGTGGTGCTATAGTTCTTAAAAAAAGAAGAAGCTTGGAATCAGTTTAAATCAGGTTACAATTGGACATCTGAATCAGCCAATAAAAAATAAAAAATAAAAAATAAAAATAAACTCTTATTGGTGCATTTCTAGCAGAGATGCTCATGTGGCAGCCAGTGGCAGAGTCATGGTGCCACTTACACAGGTCTGTTTCCAAAGTACCTTTGCTTTCTCTGAATTTTATTTGAATTTTATTTTTTTTTAAATACAGAAAAAGCTCTCTCCAAACAGCAAAACAAGAGCCATTCATCTGAAGTGAGGACGAGCAGGCTTGACACAGACTTGTCCCTATAATTATGGTGTCTGCTTGAACTGACTCTCACGGACAGGCGCAGTGTTTTTAATACCACAAAAAGAATGTAACTGCCTTAGTTTAGAGACATGAAAAGAAACACAAAAGCAGCAACAACAACAAAAAACCCAGAACAGCCATAAATAAATGCTTGCATAATGGTAATTTACTTACATGACTGCACACATCCAGTACTAATTAGAGCTAATTAAAGAGCTCTGTTTAAACCCAGTTTAAATGGAGATTCTACTGCACTCATTCCAGACTCAAATGCTTCATATAAAACTAAATGTACTGTTGGTCCTGACTAAATGGTACTGGCATAACTAGATCATAACAAAATGAAGAGTATGTTCCAGATATTTCAACACACAAACACGTCAACCAACACTCTGAGCTAAACACACATTGTCAATCTCAATAAAAATCACCTCTCCAAGCTGTGTGCCACGCCACCTTTGCACATTTCTGCTGGAAACTATCATTTCAGTACCTTCCACGATGCCTGGATATGATGGAGCTACTGTGCACCAATATCCACATGCCGGCCACAGCAACATAATATACCATTACATACCATGAAATGAAAGAAAATGAGGTGGAGTATGCATTTGTTTTGGTACTTTAATTGATGTTACAGGTTGTGGAGGATAATTGCAAAGGAAAGAACTGGAGCAATTTACAATATGATGCAAATTACAAGGTGACATCTACAGAAATCTGTCACATAATCTCGTATGTCCCCATGAGATTACAAACATACCGAACCTAAATCCTGCACTACGGTTGTAAAAAAATATATTTGAAACACAACAAAACAAAAATTTGCTTTTTTTTAAAGGATTTAAGTGAGGCACAATCTATGATCAAACACCAACAGCAGCTTCAGAACTCAACTTCAGCACACTTTATTTGAGGATTTTAAGTGGCATGTACCTAACTTCCAAGTTTGCACCCAAGTCAAGTCTTGACATCAAGAAAAAAACTACAAAAAATGTATAACAAATCTCAATCCAAAACTTTAAACCTCTTTATTTCCATATGTTGAGCTCAGTTAACCTCATCTCATTTAAACTCATTTAATCCAACTTTGCTAGAAAGCCAATAATATTTCCCAAGACACTACTTGGTGAGTCTTGCTATCAGAGTATCAATAATGACAGCCTCAGAGGGAGTGTAATTCTGCCTCTCAGCCTCATCATTTTTTTGTGAATTTCAGTTAAAGCCTCGCATTTGTCACTTCCTGACTACTTTCCACCTCTCGTACGTTTACCGTAATATGGAAGCAGCAATCAGAACGATAAAGGCCTAGAGCAAAAAAAAATAGTAATTAAAGTGACTACCGTAAATACTGAACCGTGGCGGAGCAGTTGACTCGTAATGTTAACGCTCATCATCTGTGGTTTAACATCTGTCTCTGCTTCATTAACCCAGATTCTATTCCTGACTCCCATCCGTCAAGTCTCAACCACATCCAGTGATGAAACAAAAAGAGGATAAAGACAGACTGCGAACGGAAACCAGTTCAGAAACACTCTGTTGGTGGGACATTATCACAAGCTTTCGACGAAGCCTAAAATAAAACCGTGATTTATTACACACATTTACCACAAAAACAATATGTTAAAGATTGTTGTGGACAATGTCATGGGCATATGAAAATAAAAGTTTGCTACAACTAAAAATATGTGCAACTATAAATACAAATATTAAGGGCCATTTTCCATTAGACTTTGAGCTATTTTGAAACTAATAGGTTAAATGGTAGTTTTAAAGATTTGTTCCTTTTATTATTTGCTGAAAGACTTCGATAAAAAAATTCAAAATAAAAACTGTGGAATTATGCCATTACATAAAATATAAGATGTGTGTCAGATGATCCCAAAGGGAAGGTCTGAGTAAATGACAAACGAGTCAGAGGAGGAGAAAACACACCCAGACTGATAAGCTGCACAGGACAAGGAGATCAATGAGCCACAAGCCCTTTGAACGCCCTTTTATCCACGCACCTTTAACTAACGGCGTACACACAGATGTACACACACTGCAGCTTCGGTTCAGCTAGCGACAGATATGAAAGATGACACTGAGATAATAGGTAAGCACCTGTGCATGGATTCAACACACAGACATGGTTTGTCTGCCACTTTCCAGCCCTACCTCCAGTTGTTTTCTCAGCTCCTTCATGTGGGCGGAGTCTTGAGACAGATTTTCCTTTTGGGAGGCGTCAGACAGGACAGTGACTGTTGTCTCTGCCTCCTGCAGCCATCTGAGGAAAGACTCCAGCTCCCTGAGAGACACCTGAACTCCCTTGAGCTCACCATCCAGCTGGATGCGACGATCATTCACCCTGTAAACGCGAGCATGTCAAACGCGTTAGAAAACAGTGGCAGACTGATGTTTTGATAACAGGCAGGTGAGTTTGTACGCACCTGCAGCTGATGCTGTTCCAGGCGGCACCGTGTGTCTCCATGACCTCTTTGATCCTTCTGGTGTCATCTGAAGAATATTCTCGTAAAAGGTGATTGGACAGCTCAGTGAAGGCTGTAACCGTGACCTGGTCTCGACCCAGAGTTTGGAAAACCTCCTGTAAAACAAACAGTGCTGTGACACCGGACCAATGAGGCTAAAAATATCCCCGATGTGAATCAGTGTGAGCATTATGAGTCACTCTGAAGGATGTTCTTGTGTTTATTATGTTCATGTGCCTCTGCCGCGCGCCTTTTGACCAATACACGAAAATATGAACACATCACTCCTGTCCTGTCCTCTTTACACTGGCTCCCGGTTCAGTTCAGGATACAGTTCAAGCTGCTCCTGTTTGTTTTCAAAGCTCTGAATGGACTTGCACCTCTGTACATCTCAGAACTTTTGAAAGCCCATCAGCCCGGCAGAGCTTTACGATCTGCCAGTCAACACCTGCTGGAGGTGCCTCACTCAAGGTACAAACAATGGGGAGACCGGTCATTTTCTGTTGCCGGCCCTAAAGCCTGGAACAGTCTCCCCCTTGAGCTGCGTGCCACCTCTGATCTGACTCTGTTCAAAACCAGACTGAAGACACACTTGTTCAAAAAAGCTTTCAGTGTGTAACTTTTATTACTTTTGGTATTTTAGTATGTAGCATTTTTTATTTCCATTGCCTTTTTATTTCCTCTAGTTCAAATAAGCTTCCAGTGTGCAACTGTTATTACTTTTGGTATTTTAATATGTAACATTTTTTAATCTACATTGCCTTTTTATTTCCTCTTGTTCAAAAAGTTTTAGTTTGTAGAATTTTTTATTTCCATTGCCTTCTTTTATTGCTGTTGTTTCTTATTCTATTTTCACTGATTTATTGTTCCAGTTTTTTCATCCTTTTATCCTGTTAAGCACCTTGGTCAATGCAAGGCATTGTTGGAAGGTGCTATACAAATAAAGTTTATTATTATTTATTATTATTATTATTTCCAATTTATTACTTTTTGCTATTTATTTTCTTCATTTTTTTCACTGATGCTATTTAGATTTGCATGCAAAGATAATAAAGGGCAATTCTCTCCTCATTGAGAGTGGGCAATCCCTTCTATAAGTTAAAATGCCTCCAAATGCTTTAACTGCCTTGATTGGGGTGTTGCCTACTTCACTTGCTCTCTGTCCAGTTAAAAAGGACTCAACACTTATTTACAACTTTGTTGGCCTGGAGGCTAACCCCAAAATTACACTACATACGGTCCGCTCCGCTCCGCAGTTCGCATCAGAGCGTCTCAAACTCCAATTTCCACTACCTCCGCTCAGCTCAGGTCCGCCTGCATGCGCCGCTCCTAGACGCATGCGCGGGATTTGCGGGATCGCGCGATAAATCAAGTGATAAATAAGTAAGTCAGAACAAAACAATTCATTCGGTGGAAGAAGGAGAACAACAGTAGAGACTGCTGCCTTGATCTTCTCTCGTAAATGAGCGACAGGACATGGTTTGAGCAACAGGAAGTGATGTATTACATTTCAGAATAAAATACTTTATTTATTTATTTATTTATTGTATTGCGTTTGTAGGCGTAGTCATAAATGATAGTTTGAAAGCATTTTTGTACAAATAAATCCGTATAGAGCTAGGATTAAGTCCGCCCGTGGTGATTTTATTTTGTAAATACGGAAGTTGTGCTCGTTCCTTTTCCTGTTGGTGCGATGTAATCTTCAAAAGTTGACTCCGCACAGCTCCGGCGTCCGGCAGAAATAGAAAAATTTCTAATTTTGACGGACTGCCGTCCGCTCTCCACAGCTCGCCGCCGCCGTGCGGAGCCAGTGTATACTCTGTCATTGATTATAATGGGTGCGTATTTGCTGCGGAGGTCGGACCGGAGCGGGGCGGAGCCGTAACGTGTGTGGTGTAATTTTGGCGTAATACTTATACACAGGAAATGTGCATCGCCTCCATTTATACAAGCTGGATTAGAGGTCGTAATTTTCTTAAAATAATAATAATGTCAGTTAGTCAGTAATTAAGTAAGCACACATTCAAGCAAATACAGTCAATACGTACTCAGATTGACGTTTTGGATTGAAATAACCTCAAAACCCTTTCTTATGTGGAACACCATAACCAAGTGGCTGGAATAATGTACAGGAGCATCTGTGCAGAGTATGGACTGGACTAAAGGTCCCACAGTCAAAGTGGGAGAAGCAACTAAGGGTGTTGGAGAATGGTAAGGTTAAGATACTGTGGGACTTCCAGATGCAGACAAACAGGTGAAGGTTAACCAACCAGACATTGCTGACAAGCTACAGGAGGCAGTGGTGACAGATGGAGAAATCTCAATTGACTGCAACATCAGAAAAAAGAAGCATGAGAAGCTGGAGAAACACAAAGGGCTGAAAGAGGAAATACAGAAGTTCTGGAGTCAAAGCATCAGTAGTCCTAGTGGTCATTGGAGCACTTGGTGCTGTGACCCCCATACTGGAAGAGTGGCTCCAACAGATCCCAGAAACAACCTCAGAGATCTCTGTCCAGAAGAGCACAGTCCACGAAACATCTAAGATACTGAACAGAACCCTCAAACTCCCAGACCTCTGGTGGAGAACCTAAGTTTGAAGTGGAGTGGAATCGCCCAAGTGGAAAAACATGAAGAGTTGGGTGTTTTGTTTTGTTTTTGTGAGTGTGTAATGCTTTTTATTAGTGGTGCACCGATTGCAGTTTTTTGGCCGATCACCGATTTCTACAAAGTCTGACCTGCCGATTTCGATTTTGGCCGATACCGATTTTGTTTTATTAGCAACACTGTTAGATGTTGTATGAAAGAACAAGATCTCGGATACAAGCGGCTGAAATGAGTTTTCTCCGCAGGGTGTCTGGACTCTCCCTTAGAGATAGGGTGAGAAGCTCAGTCATCCGGGAGGGACTCGGAGTAGAGCCGCTGCTTCTCCACATCGAGAGGAGCCAGTTGAGGTGGCTCGGGCATCTGGTTAGGATGCCTCCTGGACGCCTCCCTGGTGAGGTGTTCCGGGCATGTCCCACCGGGAGGAGACCCAGAGGAAGACCCAGGATACGCTGGAGGGACTATGTTTCTCGGCTGGCCTGGGAACGCCTTGGGATTCCCCCAGAGGAGCTGCTCCAAGTGGCTGGGGAGAGGGAAGTCTGGGCCTCCCTACTTAGGCTGCTACCCCCGCGACCCGACCCCGGATAAGCGGAAGAAAATGGATGGATGGATGGATGTTAGATGTTGTAAGGTATCAATGCACCTTCAAATTTCAATGTTATTTTATTGAAAAACAGACCCTTTAACAATATTCTAGAAACAATACAAACTTGTTTTAACTGGTCACAAGGTAGTGCTCTGAAATATTAATTAAGTTTAGACAATTGTTGTTAAAACTAAAAGAAATCTGTAAAATCGGTTTCTCATGCAAGCATTGGCCGATTTCCGATTTCCCAAAATTAAGGAAATCAAGGCCGATTGAAGGCACCCCTACTTTTTATTTATTTTGTTTTCCTCATCTATTTACTCATTTTCTTGCTCCATCTTGACAGGTATTCTGTAATTTACTGACTGCTGCACTCATTGGTTCTCTTTGGCTTTTGCTCACCTTTTATGGTAATGGGGTAAGTGTCAGGTGGATGTGGTGGAGGGGTCGTTCATATAATTTTAGCTGTTGACAGAAAAGGGGAGCGGCACTGTGGTGCAGTTGGTAGAGCTGTTGCCTCTCAGCGAGAAGGTCGCCAGATCTAATCCTGGCCAGGGATCTTTCTGGGTGGAGTTTGCATGTTCTCTCCGTGCATGCGTGGGTTTTCTCCGGGTGCTCCAGTTTCCCCCCACAGAACAAAAACATGCATGTTAGACTGACTGGTTACTCTAAATTGTCTCTAGGTGAGTGAGAGAATGAATGGTTGTTTGTCTCGTTTGTCTCTATGTGTCCCTGTGATGAACGTGCAACCTGTCCAGGGTGTCCCCCGCCTCTCACACAGTGATAACTGGATATGGGCACCAGTGACCCCTGCGACCCAAAAAAGAAAAAAGAGGGTAAAGATGATGGATGGATGGATAGATTGATGGACGGACGGATGGACAAACATAAAAGGGCAGGGGAGCATTTGTAACAATCACTGATTGTAAAAAAACGAGGCCAGTTCTTGACGTTTAACACTAAATACCTATCAACTAAACAGACGTTTGTTAATCTATTGCTCAGCTTCTTAATTCTGTTTAAACCCAACCTAATGAAAAGGGTTAAATAGAAACTAAATCATTATTATTATAAACTTTGAAATGGGAAATGACTTGAAAAATTATCATCACAGAACTTCTATCTTTTTAAATAAAATGTAAGCAAAGCTTCCCAGTTTAAATAGACAATTATTCTCCATCAGGAGATCTGTGTGTGTGTGGGCGTGCGTGCGTTCTTGTAACATCCTGGATGTGTTAAACTCAGTTGCCCTCTNATCTTTCTCTTTTTTGCCCTTCACCTCGCTTAAACCTGAACTACCTCTTTGCGGGACTTCTCTGTTGCTTCATTGCTCAACTTGAGGTGAGCTTGCTCCCTGCAGAGAGCGCACAGAGAATTATTCCTGTGTACTGCTGGACTAGCGAAAGCTAGTCCGGCACATTTTCTCTTAACCCCAAAGTATTTTCTTCTCCTCTCTCCACAGACTGCTTTGCTCGACGGCGCTAACTACGCCACAACCGCTACCCCTGCTAACTCCTAGCGGGCTAGCCATCGAAAGCGACACGACGGAGGAGACAATTCAAGCTAAAAGAAAAAGGATTATGGAAGGACTCGCTCGCCTTATCTCGGACATGCCTGGCATGGCATGGCTCTGAACACGAGTCGAATGGGGTGACAGCCCTGACGTGCTGGCTCCTATGGTGGATTTAACAGTCGAGTTTGACACTCGAGGCATGATGAACGAGGACGAGATCTCGATTTCAGCCTCAGGCGAATTTTCCGCAGAGGACGCAGACGTCGAATTCGAGGAACAGGGAGAAGACCTCTCCCAGACCCCGGTACCTGTGCTCCCGGAAACTGACTTCTCCATCCCTGCTCTGTTCGACCTGTGTCACAGAGCAACGGACGCGTTGCACATCCCATGGCCCGAGCCTCCGCCTCGCCAATAGGTCACGAGGCTGGCAGGAAACTATTTTTACTCAAAGCAACAGGCCGCCACAAGGTAAAGGATGCCCGTATTCCCGGACTTCCTCACAGAACTAACTCGCACCTGGGCTCAACCAAGAGCCCCCATGCTCTTACCACTCTCGCAGTTCCTCGACGTGGACGGGATGGATTAGGTGGGAATAGCCAACGTGCCTCAAATTGAGGACACACTGGCATCTCACCTGGCTCCTAAGTCATCCGGGACAAAACCAACTCTTCCCAGCAAAGCTTGTCTAGCCTCAGCTTCTCTGCTCGAGAAGTGCTTCAGAGCTCAGGGACTCGCGGCGCGCGATGAACGCGTCCGCGTTGATACAGGCTTATGTAGCTGAAAAACTGCAACAGCTCCAGGTAACGACGGACAAGCAAGCTGCCGCCGACTTGCTGGACGAAGCCCGTAGGGCAACAGACTTCGTGCTCCGCATGATAGGGACAGCCGCTGTTGCTCAAGGCAGAGGCATGGCGGAAATGGTCATCGCGATACGCCATCTGTGGATGACTTTAACTGATCTCCCCGAGGGACAAAAGGTGCCTTTTCTCCACCATTCGATAGAGCTGACGGGATTGTTTGGGAAAGCTTTGGAGCGAATTCAGACCAAGCTGGACCAAAGGCGCAAACAGGCTTAAGCTCTCCGGGTGGGCATTCCCCGGAGAAGCTTCGGCCCCCCAGGGAGTCTGCTGGAGGCAGACCTGCGCAGCCTCGACACCGCTCGGCAATGCGTGCCCCACCGTAGAAGCGGCCAGCGTACGAGGACCAGCCTCGGCAGAGACCACAGCCGGGCCCATCTCGCACCGAGCACGCATGGAACAAAAACAGGTTTGTCTCCCACCAGGCGATCAGACACAGGGCCTCCTCGGCGAACCGGGACACAAAACAAAAATGTGCCTGATGAACCAGGTCCACGTTTCCACTTTACACGATCACCCGCCCATGCGGTACTGGGAATGATTCCTTCATGTCCAGACTTTATTTGTAGCACGGTACAAAAAGCTGGTAAATCTGTCGCATGTACAAATCATGTTTTTCCTGCTGTGAGTGACATGAAATCAAACATGTCGTTACACTTCAGCACGAATAAAGTTCATAAAACAGTCCCTCTCTGTTTTATTGACTCTCAAAAGAAAATACAACAAAACACAAGTAACTTCAGCAGAACAGGTCCCTCTGGCCTGCCAGCCATCATAAAGGGAGGGGGCCGTCCCCCACCCCCCATGGCTCACGAGGTGTTAGCCTAATCAATGAACCCCGGCAGGGTGCTCTGCCCTGTCTGTAGAGGACAGGCACAGAGGTGTCTGCAAGCAGGCCCCCCACCCCTCATGGAGACAGGTGAGGGGGGTCACGTGCTCCAGCCCCCGCTCCATTATGAATGACGGGGCAGTCAATACACTAACCAAGCAAACATGTGACATGTCCGCACCTCAGGGAGGCGCGCCAACAGATTCTAATGACGGGGGGCCACGTCAGATACCCACAGGCAACCACAAGCTTCACACGTTCACAAAAGCAATTGTGTTCAAGCTGCTGTGTGTGTGTAAACAAATCAGAGCTGAATCAGATTCCTCTTCCTGTTATTCGAAGGGAAATGGGCTCTCTATCACCAAACAATTTAAAGTCTGCCAAGCTCAAAGAATCATCTCCACGTTCTCACGTTGCAGCTGTCCCTTTATTATTAATGAGTGACACGCAATGTCCAAGCAGTGATCCGGCAACACGTGACCTTCCTCACTGTGCTGGTTCAGCTCTGCTCTTAAACAAAATTCTCCCGACGGGTGAAACACAGACCCTGGCCGGTTTGTCTGGTTCCGATGCTCTGTTAAGGCCGAGGACCAGTAAACTGGACCCATCCAGAAAACGGATTGGGGTCAGGAGATCTGCTCGTTTACAAAACTCGCAGCTTCTCAGTCCCATGACCCCAAACAAGGAGAGAGAAAACAGACATTCTGCTCCACTTCTGTCTAATAAGAATGACAGGTTGCATCTGCCCTCGATCACTCTCGATCAGAGCAGCCTGGTAGCACATCGGCAAGAAGGCCCTCTTCCCAACTTGGTTGACCCCCAGGGGTTCACAGCCTCCTGGGCCCTTGGAGGGGTACTGGATACATCAACTGCTCTCCTTCAGGGTCAAACTATGTCACCAGAAGAAGCAGTCCTGCCACTTAGGCTAGGAGCTGTTAAAAATTTCAGCTTGTTGGCAGAAAAGAACAAGCTGATGGCATCAGGCCTACCGGAAAATGTGGTAAAAACCATCCAAAATGCCCGTGCTGTGTCAACACAGTCTCTATATGCACAGAAGTGGCGTATTTTTGAAGCTTGGTGCTCAGAAAGAAATATTATTTCTTACGCATGCGACTTGGCTCAGCTCCTGACTTTCCTTCAGGACTTACTAGAAAAAGGTCGTTCTTTCTCAACGAAGTTTTCCTATCAGCTATTTCAGCCTGTCACGAAGGCTGGGGACACAGGACACCTGGTGCGCATCCAATCATATTAAGATTTATGAAAGGCGTGCTTAAGTCTAAACCACCCAGCAGGATCCTGACCCCTGGTTGGGATCTTAGCCTGGTCTTGGGGGCTCTCTGTGATCCTCCATTCGAGCCACTGAGCGAGGTTAAGATAGATTTAGTATCTTATAAAACCGCTCTACTCTTGGCACTTTGCTCGGCGAAACGCGTGGGTGACCTCCATGCATTGTCTGTACATCCAATGTGTACCAGATTCGTCCCTGATGGGTCAAAGGTCACCCTAAGGCCTAATCCCGCATACATCCCCAAGGTCTTGACTTTGAACCATAGGAGTCTAGACTTTGATCTCTCCTCCTTCCCACCTGCTCCTGTCCTCACTCAGGAACAGGAAAGGCTGAAGGCTCTCTGCCCCGTGAGAGCTTTACGCACTTACATGCAGAGAACAGCCGAATGGAGAAAAACAAATCAACTGTTCGTGTGCTTTGCAGCACCTGCTACCGGAAAGGCCCTATCAAAACAACGCCTCTCACATTGGGTGACTGAGGCCATTAAAAGGGCGTACAGTAGCAAAGGTCAACAGGTGCCCTCTGGAGTGCACGCTCACTCGACTAGGGGCTTGGCCACTTTGTGGTCACTGTTCAAGGGTGTACCAGTTGCAGACATTTGTGCTGCTGCGAACTGGAGCTCATTAAACACTTTTGCAAAGCATTACAGTTTGGATGTTACTGCGTGTGATGTCACTCAGGCTGTTCTTTCTAACACACAATAGAAAGTAGCCTTGAGATGCCTGTTGGTCAAAGGCAGACGTTCACACTAGCATGCATTTTACTGAGCATTTCAAGGGCGTGAATGAATTACGTTCCCATAGCAAGTATGTTGCACCGAGAGAACTTGACTGAAGGGAACTGAAAGTTATGCACCATAACTCATGTTCCCTGAAGGAAGGGAACAAGGTGCAACATATCTGGCCCTTTTCAATGCTGAAAGCTCGGTGAAGTGCAATTTTGTAGAAAGATGGATGGGTGTCAGCCGCTTAAGTACCCAGAGGGCGGGGCCTCTGGCGCGACGTTGACGCCCTAGCCGTAAAGGCGTGAATGTATTCCTTCAGGTAATCGCACGGGGGCGCAATTCCCATAGCAAGTATGTTGCACCTCGTTCCCTTCCTTCAGGGAACATGAGTTATGGTGCATAACTTTCAGATTTATAGTGTTTTATAATTATATTTCTTCTTACTTATCTACTTTAAAGTATTGTACCAACACTCTGTAACAAATTTCTGTTGTAAGCTGTCCAAAACATATTTTCATGTTTTTATTTGTGCCTTTTTTCTCTTTTTTGTTGTGCATGCTTTAAGTCTCGAGCCATGTTTGTCATTGTAGGATTTTGTTGTACTTGCTTTTTATTTTAAAAAAAAGAAAGAGGCATAGCGCCCCCTTCCAGAGTCCCATCTCCAAATATGGTATGGGACCTTAATAACACTGGTCTGTCCCCGCCCCCTTTCTGTTTGTTGCAGCAAGGTGTACTTGAGCCAGCCCAGAGGCCTTTAAAGAGATGGCTCTGAGCCAGCCCGCTCAATGAGGCGTGTTGTGCCTGTTCCAGGCGCCTTTTTTTTGTTAATGATTATTTTTTTATATAATGTGCAGCAGTACTCCGGTCACAAATGGAGCATTTTCTCTACGTCTTTTTTGTTTTTGGAGGATTTCTGAAAGGTAAGCATAAATACAAAAACAAGTTTTCATCTAGATGCAGGCAAGATATTACAGTAATTTTAATCTGTAACATTTTCACAGTAATGATTGTAGTTCTGCCACTGGATATGTTTCTACAAGAAGTGAAAGTGCTATACTGTATGTGTTTTCATTGTTGTATGTATCTATAGAATGTTCCTACCATC
>JBBPBX010004926.1:37878-51981 GCA_038048925.1 Garcialebias charrua
TATACATATATATATATATATACATATATATATATACATATATATATATTTATATATATATATAAAACAGTATATACATATATGTATTGAAACATGTAACTGAGATTTAATCTGAAATGATGTTTCCTGCAGGTGTGACAGCAGTGATACAAACTCAACGACATGTTGCAGCTGCAGTGGGAGAAGATGCTCATCTCGTCTGTCGGCTCCTGGAAACTAAAGAAGTCCTTCAGGTTACCTGGCAGAAAATATTTGAGGGCAAAGCGATAAACAATGGCTCCTATGATGAGCAATACCATGGTGAAACAGTGAATCTTGAGTTTGAAGGTAAAGTTCAGTTTAAAGATGCTGGACTGCAGACCAACTCAATAGTTATCAGGAATGTAACAGAGCAGGATGGAGGGTGTTACGTCTGTGTTTTCAACACGTTTCCTGATGGTGGTCTATCAAAAACAACCTGGCTCCATGTGTATGGTAAGAATCTGTCATCATTCCAGTTTGAACCAGTTCATCTTGGAGTCTCTGATGGTTCTTGTTCTGTGTGCAGAGCTGCATGAACCCGTCCTTCAGGTCAGAGGATCAAAGTCTCCTGAAGAGTCAGTTGTGTCGTGTTCAGCCACTGGTAGACCTGCTCCCACTGTAACTCTGACTGTTCCACAACACCTCCACTTTAGGGGTGGGCGATATTGACCAAAAATGATATCACGATATATTTTTTGAAATACCCCGATAACGATATCACAGACGATATTTCCCATTTTCTCCTTTTATTGAATCAACCAAACAAATGTGTAACTTCACAACGACTTTTCATAAACAGTCACCAGAATACAAAAAAAATATTCATATTTAACAAGCAAAATAAATAAATGTATAAAAAAAATTGGCTGACAGTTTGAATCAGCTACTAAGTGCAAAAAGAATACCTTAACATAAATTTTTTTGTAAACTTCAACTCTCTTGTAAAGAGAGATAGTAAAACAAAAAGCAAATTTCCTTTAGAATTAAGAAGAACTGTTTCAGTCATTAGCAAAAAGTTATTTGTGCAAAAAGCTTCTTAAAATAAATTGGGGTTGGTTGCAAAACTAAGGATTACGATTTAGAATAACCACCACATAAGGTGCGCTGTAATTCAACAAGATTTAAAGGTTCAGTATGCAGTTTCTGTAGAACTGCAGCACTTAGAAATATTTTCAACAGGCAAAGCATTCTGATCCCTCCCCCTCAGAGCCATATGTGGCTCTGCCCCCTTGTGGTCTGTTGAATTTCAAATTCAAGCTCTGTTTTTATTGGCTGATTCAAATTCAAGCTCTGTTTTTATTGGCTGGTTACAAACTCTGTTTTTATTGGCTGGAAAATGGCGGGTCACCTTTTCTTTTTAGAAATGCTTATTTACCACCTGGAGAAGCAAGGGGACAATATATTATATATTTTTTTTTTCAGAGATTACCTGGCTAACATCAGTCTGTCAGGAGGTAGTGACAGAGTGAAGAAATATGTTCATAAAAAAAGCTACATACTGAAGCTTTAACAGTCATAGAAATATCTTGGAAAAAAAAACATCCACTCTCAGGTGCAAACACGTTCAAATGAACAACATTATAAAAACTTAACTTAAACATATTGCAACACTCCCTTCATGCAGCACCTTTTTGCTTTCTTGCTGTATTTTTGTGTTGATTTTTGTGATGATAGTTTTTATTTAGCTTTGACTGTAAACTCTTTTGCATTCACAACTGAGTTTGAGATTCTTTGTCAGGAAAACTAGCTTATTTACTGTAGCTGGTTTTAGTGCTGATCTTTGGCAGGTGACAATGTTGCCACCAGTGCTAAAGAGCCTTTCAGAGGCAGCACTGGTGGCTTGAATGCACAGGTACTTTTTGGCTAACTGGCTGACATGGGGAAAGTTCACTTCATGCAACCTCCACCATGCGAGAGGATCACTCTCTTCATCTGCTGGGGGAGACTGTAAGTAGGCATTCAGCTCTGCTTCTATGACTTCTTGGTCTGATAATCTTGTCTTTTCTGTTGATGCTCTTTTAAAGAAGCTGCCAAGAGTTTTTTTTTGTCTCTTTGCTTCAGCTGGTCCAGAAAGTGGTGTGTCACTGGGTTCAGAAGCAGAGCTGCTCTGCCCTGGCAGTAACACCACCATTTCCCGAAAGGCTCGGTCTCTGACTATCTGAGTCTCTTCTTGGCTAAAATACTTGGCACGAAATCTTGGATCAAGCATCGTTGCCATATGCACCATTTCCATCACCTCCGGATCTTCCCCATACTTTGTGTCCAAATACTCACCAACAGAGGCCTTGATCTGTTTTGTGAGAGCAGTTTCACCATCCTTTGGTTGGAGCAGATCACTTTTGAAAAGTTCCAGCACTGGCTTTAGGCATGAAACAGTCACATGGTTTTCTGCAGACAGGGCATCGGTGAACTCGTGTAGTGGACCCAAAGCTTTCCTCACAGAATCGAGAACCTTCAGAGAAGACAAGAAGGCAATATTGAAATACAACATGAAATTAAAAGTTTGTTTGAAATCTATAGTTCTTTCATTACCCGTCTTGTTACTATGGGGAGCAGAGCATTCAGTTGCTCTGCTCCCCAGCTCTGGAACTCACTCCCACCTGATATTCGCAACACAGACTCATTGCCACATTTCAAAGTCAAAGTCAAACTCAAAACTCACCTGTTTAAAGTAGCCTATGCATGATAACAACTGCATTGTCTTATTTTTTTTAATTCATTTTACTTGTTTTTTCTGTGTTTATAATGTGTCTGGTTTATTTTTATTTTTTATGATTGACAATGTAAGGTGACCTTGAGTGCCAAGAAAGGCGCCTACAAATAAAATGTATTATTATTATTAATATGTTTGAAGAACACAAATGTCAAAATCATGTCATCCTAATAATTAAGTTTTCAATAAGATGGAGTGTTGAAATAACACGTCTTATTGCACTGTAATTTTAGTTATAAAAAGCTAGTTAGCAAGTATAAAAGCATTGAGTGATATATCCTTGTTTTTCACTTACATCAATATCTTGCCATGATGGGACAAGGTGTCTTGTTGCTCTGTCAGCTGCTAGGACCTGCGTGATGGCTTTCTCCTGCTCCAGCAGGCGTGCGATCATTTTGTACCTTGACCCCCATCTTGTTGGAGACTCTGTTGTCAACTTGTGTTGTGGTAACCCCATTTCTTTTTGAGCATTTTCAAGTGCATGTTGTCTTTTCCAGCTGTGTGAAAAGAAATTCACAATTCTTTTGCAGACTCCAACTGCTCTGTCAATTCTTGGGTCTTTCACACTCCTCTCTGTGTGGAGACAAAGAGAGTGGCAGACAGAAAAGTTGATCAGAGAAAAATTAACTGAATTACATTTAGAATTTTTTGCAAATGTATGCATGCATACATATCTAATCTATGCATTTTACATCATAGACTTACACAAACTACTAGTTTTCTCACACTCACATAATAAATTATCTTTTGTAAAATAAAGATGTTTTAGAATTTAACTTAACATTAAATATTTCCTAAATAAACACAAAACATACTAACAGAAACAATTTGTGCACACTTCCACTCCCAAACACATACACACAAAGAGAGTTCAAACAAAGAGAGAGTAGACTTCAAACTCAAGCTCTGTTTGGCCACCACAATAAATAAACATTAACTTAGTGTTCATGAAGGCACAAACTGCTATACTGTACTGTACTACAAAATAAACTTACCAATAGCAATGTGAAGTCGATGGCCAAAGCATGCCAGTCTCATCCATTTGTTCAGCCTCAGTGCTTTCACAACATTAGCTCCACTATCTGTCGTCACACAGACCTGTTTCTCTTCACTCAGCTGCCAAGTCTGAAGAAACTCTTTCAGTCCATTTGCTAAGTTCTCCCCATTATGGTCATCAGGAAAAAAGCTAGTTTCAAGACACAAGTTGGAGAGCTTCCAGTCGCTGTTAATAAAGTGGATTGTCAGACTTATGTACGGTTCTGATGTCCTGCTGGTCCACAGGTCTGTGGTGGAGGAAAAGTGCTTGATAGAGCGCAGTGTGGTAGAAACTTCGCTGCGTAACTTCTCACACATTGCTGGGAGGGCAGTTTTTGAAAAATATTTTCTTGAGGGCAAACGGTACCTGGGGTCCAATTTGTGCACGAGGTGCCGGAAGCCTTCTCTTTCCACTGTTTGAATCGGCATCATGTCTTTAGCCACACAATAAGTTACAGCATTGGTAATGTCCTTCCACCGTTGGCTCGACGTGTCATAAGGTGTGCAGCTAAATAAAGCTTCAACAATGCCGTGTTGTTGGACTAGCTTCGTTTGTTTTTTCCCTGAAGTCCCCGCCACTTCCAAAGTTTCTCTCAACTGCATACAGTTCTCGTAGTGCGCAGGATGTTTGTGTTTTAAATGGCTAAACAAATTTGACGTGTTTCCTCCCTTACCCGAAACAACGTGCTTGCATGACTTGCAGAAAATGGTCGTCTGAGTCACGTCTTCTTTTTTAAAACCGAAATAATTCCAAACAACTGAAGTTGCTCCTTTTTTAGGAACTAAATCGGGAGATATTTCCGCCGCGACACTCTGATGCTCTTCCATGCTTGCTCACTCACGCCCGCAATGCTCACATGGCTCAGTGCTGCGCAGGTTAGACGCAGTCAAATGACGTCATCACAGGATGCCGCGATATATTTTTTTTCACCGGTGTCTAAAAAACTACCGGTATTATCGTAAACGAGACGATATGGCCCACTCCTACTCCACTTGTCACAATACAACACCATCACAGTCACCAACACCAACGATACATTCACTGTCACCACCACAGCTGTGCTATCAGGTCTCCATGATGACAGCACACAGGTTGGATGCAAGGCCAGAGTGGACTCTTGTCCTCAGGTGGAGGTGGTGAAGAGGATTACTGAGCTCAGACACACGTCTGATGATGGCGAGAAACTGTTTCAAGGACTTCTTCTTACGGCCTTTCCCTTTTCAGGGGTCGCCACAGTGATTCATCCTCTTCCATCTCACTCTGCATCCTCTGTCCTCACTCCAACTACCTTCATGTCCTCTCTAACTGCATCCATATATCTCCTCTTTGTCTTTTTCCTGGCAGCTGCATTTCTAACATCCTTCTACCAATATACCCACTGTCCCTCCTCTGGACATGTCCAAACCATCTCAGTCTGGCCTCCCTAACTTTATCTCCCAGTTGTTCAACATGTGCTGTACCTCTGATGATCTCATTCCTAATCTTATCCATCCTTGTCACTCCTAAGGAGAACATCATCTTCATTTCTGCCACTTCCAGTTCTTTCTCCTGTCTTTTTGTCAATACCACTGTCTCGAGACTATACAACATAGCTGGTCTCACCACTGTCTTGCAAACTTTTCCTTTGACCTTTGCTGACACCCTTTTTTGACAAATCGCTTTTGGAACTTTTCCCCATCCACTCCATCCTGCCTTTACTCTCTTCTTCACTTCTTTACCATACTCTCCATTTCCCTGAACAGTGGGCCGCAAGTACTTGAAGTCCTGCACCTTTGTGAAACTCTGCTCCTTGTAGCTTCGCTACCATAGCTTCCTTCGGAGGAGATGAGGAGATGTTCGGTGCTTTGTCTCACGGAAACATGGATCAATGAAGACACTCCTGACTCTGTTTATGAGTTGGATAATAAGCTATTTTTCAGAACGGACCGGTGCATCGAGACTACGGGGAAAACGCGAGGCGGAGGCGTCTGCATTTACGTTAACAAAGACTGGTGCACGAACTGTGCCGTTATCAGCAGGATCTGCTCAGCTGCTGTGGAGCTTTTAACAATAAGATGTCGGCCACATTATCTTCCCCGCGACTATTCAGCGATAATAATAAGCAATGTTTACATAGCACCCGATGCTAATGCCAACGACGCCCAGGGAGAAATTCATGACTTACTCACCTCGCTGCAGTGTAAATATCCTGAGGGGTTTTTCATTGTTTCCGGGGACTTCAATCACGTAGATTTACGTGTCATTCTTCCAACCTTCAATCAGCACGTTTTCACAGCAACACGAGGAAATAAGACACTAGACCAGGTCTACACGAATGTGAAGGGGGCGTACACGGCGAAGCCACGCCCACCGCTCGGGGCTTCCGACCATCGCTCCCTGCTATTGGTCCCTAGACAGCTCCCCCCACTCAGACGTTCGAAGCCGGAACAAAGAGTGATCACATCGTGGCGCCAAGATAGTTCCCCCATGCTAAGAGACTGCTTTGAAAACACAAACTGGTCTGTCTTCAAAGAGGCAGCTACGAATGGAAGTTCAGTTGACCTGGAACTTTATGCTTCCTCAGTCCTGGGTTACATCAGTACATGTGCTGAAAATGTATCCATAAGAAAGTGTGTTAAATTTTACCCCAATCAAAAACCCTGGCTAAATAAGGATGTCCGCACCCTGCTGGCAGCCAGGGACACTGCATTCAAGTCTAAAGATACTGAGGAGTTGAGAAAGTGCAGGAGAGAACTGGATGATGGCATAAAGAAGGCCAAAGCCGCGTATGCACAGAGGATCGAGGGACAGTTCACCTCACATGATCCACGGAGCATGTGGCAGGGCATCAAATGCTTAACAGACTACAAGGGCAAAAGCAAACAATGCCCCAGGGACCCATCCCTGCCTGATGCCCTCAATAAGTTTTATGCACGTTTTGATGATCCAAACAGACCAACTAGCACCAGACTCAACTCATCACCAGACGAGGAGCACCTCAAAGTGACCGCAGCAGAAGTGAGAGGTAGTCTCAGAAGGATCAACCCTCATAAAGCTACGGGTCCAGACAACATCCCAGGGAAAGTTCTGAAGGAATGTGCGGACCAGCTCTGTGAGGTGCTGGCTGACATCTTCACCACCTCACTTTCACTGGAGTCAGTTCCCACCTGCCTGAAGACTGCCACCATCATCCCAGTCCCAAAAAGCTCCACAGTGACTGGTCTGAATGACTATAGACCGGTGGCTCTCACCCCGATAGTCGCTAAATGTTTTGAGAAACTGGTCATGTCCCACATCAAGACAGCCGTCAACATCAGCGAGGACCCTCATCAATATGCATACCGTGAGAACCGATCAACAGAGGACGCCATCTCCTCTGTGGTCCACACTGCTCTCACCCACCTGGATCAGAAGGACTCATACGTGCGTCTGCTCTTTGTGGACTTCACATCTGCCTTCAACACCATGATCCCCCAAACTCTGATAGACAAACTATCCACACTTGGACTAAGCCCCTCTATTTGTAACTGGGTCTTAGACTTCTTAACAAACAGACCACAGTCCGTGAAGATCCACAACTTCTCCTCCTCCACCATCACCCTCAGCACTGGCTCTCCTCAAGGATGTGTGCTGAGCCCTCTTCTGTTCACTCTGCTCACATATGATTGTACAGCCACACTTCCAGGCTGTCATATTGTTAAGTTTGCAGATGATACAGCTGTGGTGGGATGCATCACAGATAATGATGAATCCAGCTACAGACAGGAGGTGGAACATCTGGAGAGCTGGTGCAAAGAGAACAACCTTCACATGAATGTGAAGAAGACGAAGGAGATGATTGTGGACTTCAGAAGGAACAAACACACCCACACCCCACTGTATATAGGTGGATCTGCGGTGGAGGTGGTCTCCAGTTACAAGTACCTGGGTGTACACTTGAATGATAACCTCAGCTGGAGCAATAACACCACCAGCCTGATCAAGAAAGGTCATCAGAGACTCTACTTCCTCAGACGGCTGAGACGAGCCGGTCTGAGAAGCTCAGTCCTCACCTCGTTCTACAGGTGTGCAGTGGAGAGCGTCCTGTGCTCCAGCATCAACGTGTGGCATGGAGGCTGCACAGTTGCAGAGAGGAAAGCTCTACAAAGAGTGGTGAAGGCTGCACAGAAGTCTGTGGGAGTCAGTCTCCCCACCATCACAGACATCTACACCTCCAGATGCAGAAAAAGAGCCACCTGCATCATGAAAGACCTCACTCACCCAGCACACTCACTCTTTGCACCACTCCCCTCGGGACGGAGGTTGAGGAGCATCAAATGTAGAACCACTAGACTGAGGAACAGCTTCTACCCTGAGGCTGTCAGACTCATGAATAAATAAATAATAAGAATAAACACTGCAAAATGTCACATCATGCTGATACTGATCTGTTTCTTGTTGCTGCGTTCATCTGTGACTATCTGCGTTCATCTGTGACCATCTGCTCATGTTCGTGCTGCTGTTTATAATGATGTTTTTCTACTACATTAGGGCTTAGTGTATTACTAGCTGATGTCTCTCTTAGTTAATCCTAGATGTTATTATTGTTTTTCTCTTGCATTTGTTGTTGGATGTAACTGGGACCCTGTGTACATAATCTCGTTTTCAACACATGTACTACATGCGGTGCAAATGACAATAAATTCTCTCTGACTCTGACTCTGACTCTGACTTCACTGTTCCACTGGCCTCCCTCTCATTTACACACATGTACTCTGTCTAAGGCTGACTTTTATTCCTCTTCTTTCAAGTACATACCTCTACCTCTCCACGTTCTCTTCCACCTGTTCCCTGTTCTCACCACAGATCACAATGTCATCTGCAAACATCATAGTCCACATGGATTCCTGCCTGACCTCATCTGTTAGTCGGTCCATCACCAGAGCAAACAAGAAGGGGCTCAGAGCTGATCCTTGATGCACTCCCACCTCCACCTTGAAGCTATCTGTCACTCCTACAGTACATCTCACCACTGTCCTGCTGTCCTCATACATGTCCTGTACCAGTCTAACATACTTTTCTGTCACTCCAGATTTCCTCATGCAACACCACACCTCCTCCCTCGGCACCCTGTCATATGCTTTTTCTAAATCCACAAAGACACAATGGAGTTCTTTCTGACCTTCTCTGTACTTCTCTATCAACATCCTCAGAGCAAAGATGGCATCTGTGTTGCTTTTTATTGGCATGAAACCATACTGCTGCGCACAGATAGTCACTTCTTGTCTAAGTCTTGCTTCAACAACTCTCTCCCTGATCTTCTTCATGTGAATCATCAACTTAATTCCTCTGTAGTTACTACAACTCTGTACATCACCCTTGTTCTTAAAAATGGGCACCAGCACACTTCTTCTCTATTCTTCAGACATTTTCTCACCCTCAAATATGCCATTGAATATTTGGGTCAAAAACCTCACTCCACATCATTTCCAAACCTCCACTGGTATGTCATCAGGTCCTACTGCCTTCCCCTTCTTCATTCTTTTCAGAGCTTTTTGGACATCAACCTCACTAATCTTTCCCACTTCATGGTCCTTCGTTTCTATGACCTCAACTCTTCTTTCTCTTTCATTCTCTTCATTCATTAGCTCCTCAAAGAACTTCTTCCATCTTCGTGTCACACTCTCCTCACTTGTTAGAACATTACCATTCCTATCGTTAATAAGCCTAACCTGCTGCACATCCTTTCCAGCCTGATCCCTCTGTCTTGCCAATCACTACAAGTCCTTCTCGCCCTCTTTAGTGTCCAGTCTCCCATACAACTCATTGTATGCCCTCTGCTTTGCCTTAGCTACTTCCCTCTTTGCTCTATGTCCCATCTCCTTATATTCCTGTCTCCTCTCTTCAGTCCTCTCACTGTCATATTTCTTCTTGGCTAATCTCTTTCTTTGAATGGCGTCCTGCACTTCACTATTCCACCACCAGGTTTCCTTATCTTCCATTCTCTGTCCAGATGACACACCAAGTACCTTCCTACCTGTCTCTCTAATTACTGTTGCTGTAGTAGTCCAGTCACTTGGAAACTCTTTCTTACCACCCAGAGCCTTTAACAGCTCGTCTCTGAATTTCTCACAACATTCTTCCTTCTTTAGCTTCCACCATTTGGTCTTCTTCTCTGGTTTTACTCTTTTTCTCTTCTTCACAACAACAGTCATTCTACACACAACCATCCGATGCTGTCTGGCCACGCTCTCCCCTGCTACAACCTTACAGTCTCCAATCTCCCTCAGGTTTCCTCTTCTACACAGAATGTAGTCGACCTGTGTACTCCTTCCTCCACTCTTATAGGTCACTCTATGTTCCTCCCTCTTTTGGAAATAGGTATTGACTATAGCCATTTCCATTCTCTTGGCAAAATCCACCACCATCTGTCCTTCCTGGTTTCTTTCCTTGACACCAAACCTACCCATCACTTCCTCATCCCCTCTGTTTCTTTCACCAACATGTCCATTCAGGTCTGCTCCAATCACCACTCTTTCCTCCCTGGGGATACTCGCTATCACTTCATCCAAATCTTTCCAAAATGTTTATTTCCCCTCCCCATCACATCCAACCTGTGGAGCATAACCACTGACGATGTTTAGCATCAGACCTTACTTCTACCTTCAGACACATCATCCTATCTGACACTCTCTTCACCTCTACTACCTTCTTTGCTAACTCCTCCTTCAGGATCACCCCTACTCCATTTCTCTTTCTATACACCATGGTAAAACAGTTTGAACCCTGCTCCAATGCTGCAAGCTTTGCTGCCCTTCTACTTGGTCTCTTGGTCTTCTCTGCATCATGTCAGCCAGCTCTCTACCTTTGCCTGTCATTGGGCCTCATGCACGAACCGTTCGTACGCACAGATTTGTTCTTATACTGTTCGTACGAGTGATTTAGGATCATTTGTGGCATCCAACAATGTTTTCGTATCCTAGGATTTTTCTCAGATACGAACAAAATTTACGAGTGGTCCGGACCTGTCGTATATTTTAGGAGCGTCAGTCTGCTGTCATCCAGACGGGATTTCTCCACTAATAACTTCATATTTCGTTATTTAGAAAATATTTTGAGTTTAAAAAAGTCACGCACCACAATTGTTTTTGACAATAGGTTCTGTTTGAATTAGAATTATAATTTTAAGTTTAATTTGTCTGGTGTGTCGCGCAGGCTTCAGTGAGTCGTGCGCTCCCCTTGGTCATCAAGCCGCTCCTCATATTAACACCCAGGTACATAAAATTCCCATGCACCGCCGCAGAACAAGTACGAATTAAGACTGATCTTGTGCCAAACACCATCGGAGCAATAGATTATTATATCTGATTCGAAATATAACCTGCAGAATGTGGCTGCGCGATGACCAGGAGGAGCGCGCATGAGAGAAGCTGCTGAGCGCGCGCTGCTCTCCGCCGTGCGTCCATCTCCCTCTCAGCCACACATAAAAAAGAAGTGCCCAAAGTACCGATCCGTTCCGAGCCGAGTGGAACCTGCGCTTGTGTGCCACCCCCACCTCCTCTTCCCCCCTCCTCCGCCTCCATCACCTCGCCCTCAGCTCCGTGCGCCGCGTTGTGCAGGCGATGGAGCCGTGAGCCGCGCGCACTGAAGAACCGAGCTGCTATGGAGGAGAAGCGCGGGGGGGGGGCAGGCGTCTAGATCAGTGAGACCAGCAGACCCACCAGTCTGGACCACTTTCTGCGACACACGTGCACTCTGAGTCCAGGAACAGGGGTTTTTGTTTCCAACATCGCACAGAAAGGATGTGGGGCTTGTGCTGCAAAACATGTTGGCATCTTGCGCAGCGTGGCATTTATTGTCCACCATCTCCTGACCACCTCCTGTCCGTGCTGCGGCGAGACGTTTGTTTGAAGCCATTTTCAGATCAAACCATTTATTCTTGATTTCTGATACTGTACGACCCACGGGACACACAACATATGCACTACAATATTAATATGATGTTAACTGTAGTTTCGAGACAATTTAAAATGCTTCTGTTGAAAAACACATCCGACACTTGCGGGGGGGTGGGGGGTAGCGGTGCCACTCTTCTGAATAAGTGAAACTATAATGTAACACAGTAAAATTAAAGATATTTGACCATCCGACACTTGCGGGGGGGTGGGTAGCCACAGCGCCACTGAGAGCAGATCTCCGAACGCGTGAAGTTCCTCTTACTTCTTGATTTAGAATGAATGGACACTTCCTGCTGTCAGAAGGCAGGAAACGTGGCCTTATATGGTGTTTTGAGGGGTGGGAATTATGTAAATGACCTCTACGCGAGCACGCGCAGGTTGATAGAACAGGTGGGATTCATCATATTTACGCAACCCATTTACACACGTTTCCTGTGGATAGAAAACGTTGTTGGATCTGGCGTGGCATGTTCGTACGAACACTCCGTACGAACAAAAGTAGGAGAAATCTAGGATAATAATACGAACATTTTCGTGCATGAGGGCCAATGTGTTTAATTAGCAAATTTACACTTATGAATAAAGAAATTAGGTTCACAACAAATCAATCATAATCTGGTACTTTCAAAACAATGGCCCTCATGCACGAACCATTCGTACGCACAGATTTGTTCTTAAACTGTGCGTACGAGTGATTTAGGATCATTTGTGGCATTCAACAATGTTTTCGTATCCTACGATTTTTTTCAGATACGAACAAAATTTACGAGTGGTCCGGACCTGTCGTATAATTTAGGAGCGTCAGTCTGCTGTCATCCAGACGGATCTTCTCCACGAATAACTTCATATTTCGTTATTTAGAAAATATTTTGGGTTTAAAAAAATCACGCACCATAATTATTCTTGACAATAGGTTATTCTGTTTGAATTATAATTATAATTTTAAGTGTAATTTGGTGTGTCGCGCAGGCTTCAGTGAGTCGTGCGCTCCCCTTGGTCATCAAAGCCGCTCCTCATATTAACACCCAGGTACATAAAATCCCCATACACCGCCGCAGAACAAGTACGAATTAAGACTGATCTTGTGCCAAACACCATCGGAGCAATTGATTATTATATCTGATTCGAAATATAACCTGCAGAATGTGGTTGCGCGCTGACCAGGAGGTGCGCGCATGACCCATTTGTGCTGCAAAACATGTTGGCACGCGTCTTGCAGCGTGGCATTTATTGTCCACCATCTCAGACTATTCCTTGACCACCTCCTGTCCGTGCTGCGGCGAGACGTTTGTTTGAAGCCATTTTCAGATCAAACCATTTATTCTTGATTTCTGATACTGTACGACCCACGGGAGACAAAACATATGCACTACAATATTAATATGAAGTTAACTGTAGTTTCGAGACATTTTAAAATGCTTCTGTTCAAAAACACATCCGACACTTGCGGGGGGGTGGGGGGTAGCGGTGCGCCACGGCTCTTCTGAATAAGTGAAACTATAATGTAACACAGTACACTAAAATTAAAGATATTTGACCATCCGACACTTGCGGGGGGGGGGGGGTAGCCACAGCGCGACTGAGAGCAGATCTCCGAACGCGTGAAGTTCCTCCTTTTACTTCTTGAGTTTGAATGAATGGACACTTCCTGCTGTCAGAAGGCAGGAAACGTGGCCTTATATGGTGTTTTGAGGGGTGGGAATTATGTAAATAACCTCTCGCGTGCACGCGCAGCTGTTTAGAACAGGTGGGATTCATTAAATTTACGCAACCCATTTACACACGTTTCCTCAGGATAGAAGACTTTGTTGAATCTGACGTGGCATGTTCGTACGAACGCTTCGTACGAACAAAAGTAGGAGAAATTTAGGATAAAAATACGAACATTTTCGTGAATGAGGGCCATCAATCTTCAGTACTTGGTTGGGAATCTCTTTGCCTTAATCACTGCCTCAATGTGACGTGGCATTGAGACAATCAGCCTGTGGCATTAACTGGGAGTTATGGAAGACCAGATTTCCTTGATGCTGTCAGCTCTTCTTTGGTGTTGGGTCTAGTGCTCCTCATCTTCCTCTTGAGAATACCTCATAGATTCTCAATGGGGTTTAGATCCAGCAGTTGGCTGGCCAGTCAGCACTGTGATGGCATGGACATCAAACCAGGTTTTGGTGCTTCTGGCAGCATGGGCAGGGGCCAGGTCCTGCTAGAAGATGAAATCTGCATCTCCATACAGATCCTCAGCAGAAGGAATCATGAAGTCCTCTAAAAAATTCTGGTAGATGTGGAGACCTTGGATTTAAGAAAGCAGAGTTTACCAACACCTGCACCGGACATTGCACCCCAAATCATGACTGACTGTGGATATTTCACACTGGACCTCAAGCAGTATGGGTTCTGTTCCTCACCCTTCTTCCTCC
>JBBPBX010004926.1:52496-64931 GCA_038048925.1 Garcialebias charrua
CTCACGGAAGAAGAAGAAGAACATTTGGGCTGATTTCTCCACAGTGTTCTAATTTTTTTATCCTGTTTTCATGCGTTTCATGAGCTGGAAGCCCAAATGATGTAAAAACAAACAAATAAATACTTGAATTCATTTAAACTGTGGGCCCTGAATCTATCATCTATTAAAGATTAACGTTTTGAATGGAATTATGGAAGTTAGACAACTTTTCCATGATATTCTAATTTCTTGGAAAGGGTGTGTGTAGGCTGAGCTTTACAAGGTTTAATGCCCTTAGTTTTTTGATGGATGTGTATACTTGAGAAAAAATATACTTTTGCTACTACAGTATATTTATTTCATGATGAAGTTTCTATCTTAGGCACCATCTTAAAGTCCAACGGTGTTGCTCTGTCATTCTCACATGACCCCTCTCAGCTCCTGAAAGTATCACAGGAGCTTCATCAGTTTTTCAAGTTTTTATTTTATGTTAATTGCCTCATAATGTAACAATGTTTTTGAAGTTAAAAGTTCAAACCACCAAAAATATATGATAGCACCAATAATAATAATAATAATAATAATAATAATAATAATAATAATAATAATAATAATAATAATAATAATAATAATAATAATAATGAATTTAATTTGTAACACACTTTTCCTTAACAAAAATCTCAAAGTGCTATAAAGTGCAACTAAAATCAATGATCAAATAAAAACAAGTGATAAAATCAAGTAAAATCAATGATTAAAAACAAAAATCAATAATAAAATAAATTAAAAACAATGATAATATCAACTAAGATCAGAGATAAAATCATGTGGAGGCAGAGTAGGCTTGCTTAAAAAGAAAGGTCTTTAAGCCTTTTTTAAAGTCAACCAGTGACTGTGGAGCTCTCAGATAGTCAGGGAGGGAGTTCCATAGGCGGGGGGCAGCCACACTGAATGCCTGGTCTCCCATGGTCCTCAATTTGGTTTGTGGAATGTGAAGGAGATTACTGTTCTGTGATCGTAGAGACCGGGTGGATGAATATGGTGGAAGAAGTAAAACATTTTATTTAGACTGAACAGGGGCCACCTTGTCGTATCAAATAAGCTCATGACAGGTTGACTTTGTTCAGGTTGTGGTGAATATTTGGCTCAGTACAAGATGGAAATTTGAAAAGATTAGTAAGTGTGAACATGTGAAAATATTCACAAATGACAAGCCTAAACTACATTTAAACCCCAAAGCTATCAATCGAGGAATTACAAACCAAGTGTTTGTTAGTTAAATGACTGGAATTAACGGTCACTTAGTTTCTTAAAAATGTAAAAATGGTGACACTAGTTTAAAACTCTTCTCCCCCATTCAACCAAATGTCAACATATGGTGATATAAAATAAAAAGTTTGGTTTTGTTTGATTCATTTGAACAAGCTTTTACTGTAAATAGTAAATGGAGCTTATTTATATAGTGCTTTCAAGCCTCCTAAGAGGGGCCCCAAAGCATTTTACAATACCAACCATCCACCCATTCATACACCCATTCATACACCGGTAGCGGCAGACTGCCATGCAAGGCGCCATCCAGTCCTACCGGGAGCAACTCAGGGTTAAGTGTCTTGCCCAAGGACACATCGACACATGGTGTGGGGAACCGGGATTCAAACCTCCAACCTTCTGATCGGGGGACAACTGCCATTACCACTACACCACGGACGCCCCTTTTTCAAACTGTAATTTGAAAACACTGATGGATTTTTGAAGTGAGTAATTTTATGAACTTTTTACTCAGTCTCATAAAGCTGTGAAAATAAAAACCTCAGTCATCATTGCACATTTCAAGTCAAGTCAAAGTCAAAGTCAACTTTATTGTCAGAACTGCAATATGTACAGGACATACACAGGATTGAAATTGCATTTCTCTCTGTTTATTCTTTCCACATCTGGATCACTTTGTCAGGGATCGGTGTATAGTTAGACGAGCAGAACCTAGTGTGCAGGCAGGTAGGACTCAGAGACGCAAGGAGTAAAATAATCAAACACTTTAATGAGCATAAAACCAAAATGCTGACGAGGCAGCGTTAAGCACCATCAGACACTAGGGAAACACAGATGATGACCCGACGAAGAACAGGACATGGACACTCACTTATATACACACACAAACAGTCATTAACCTCAACCACACACAACTGGACACTGACAGGGAAAACAGAAGGTGTAAGGATGGGGACAGACCAACAAAGGGAGCCATCCCTACAGTAACCTCCCCCCAAGGACGCCCCTTGGCGTCCGCAAAGAATGCCCCCAAAGCACTAGGGTGGGCAGAGGGAGAAACTGCTAGGATGGCGGGCATGAGAAAACATCGACAACGGTCCGGGGGATGGCCATCACCAGGAGCGAATTCAGGAGGGCAGCCAGGAGGCCGTCCATCACCAGGAGCTAGTTCAGGAGGGTGGCCAAGAGGCCGTCCATCACCAGGAGAAGCGAGGACCCCTGGAGAAGCGAGGACCCCTGAAGAAGCGAGGACCTCTGTTGGAGCGAGGACCCCTATAGAAGGGAGGACCCCTGAAGAGGCGAGGACCTATGATGAAGTGAGGACCTCAGTAGAAGCGAGGACCTCTAATGAAGCGAGGACCTCTGTTGAAGCGAGGACATCTGTTGAAGCGAGGACCTCTGTTGAAGCAAGGACCTCTGATGGAACGAGGACCCCAGGAGAAGCGAGGACCTCTGATGAAGCAAGAACCTCTGTTGGAACGAGGACCTCTGTAGAAGCGAGGACCTCTGTAGAAGCGAGGACCTCCATAGAAGCGAGGACCTCTGATGAAGCGAGGACCTCCGATGAAGTGACAACCTCCAGTTGAGCGAAGACCTCTGACGAGGTGAAGACCTTCGGAAAGCGAAGACCTCCGGTTGAGCGAAGACCTCCGGTGGAGCGAAGACCTCCGTCAGAGTGAAGACCTCTGGCGAAGCAAAGACCTCCTGTGAAGCGAGGACCTATGTTGGAGCAAGGGCCCTAGGAGAAGCGAGGACCTCTGATAAACCAAGAACCTCTGTAGGAACGAGGACATCTGTAGAAGTGAGATTCTCTGATGAAGCGAGGACCTCTGTTGAAGTGAGGACCTATGTTGAAGCGAGGACCTCTGTTAAAGTGAGGACCTCTGTTGGAACGAGGACCCCAGGAGAAGCGAGGACCTCTGATGAAGCGAGAACCTCTGTTGGAGTGAGGACCCCAGGAGAAGCGAGGACCTCTGATGAAGCAAGGACCTCTGTTGGAATGAGGAACTCTCTAGAAGTGAGGATCTCTGATGAAGCGAGGACCTCTGTTGGAGAGAGGACCTCAGGAGAAGCGAGGATCTCTGATGAATCGAGGACCTCTGTTGGAGAGAGGACCTCTGTAGAAGCGAGGACCTCTGTAGAAGCAAGGACCTCTGATGAAGCGAGGACCTCTGTTGGGACGAGGACCTCCAATGAAGCGCGGACCTCCGATGAAGCGAAGACCTCCAGCTGAGCGAAGACCTCGGAAGAAGAAAAGACCTTCGGTGGAACGAAGACCTCCGGTTGAGCGAAGACCTACGGTGGAGCGAAGACCTACGGCGGAGCGAAGACCTCCGGTGAAACGAAGACCTCCGACGAAGTGAGGACCTCTGTTGACGCGAGGACCCCAGGAGAAGCGAGGACCTCTGATGAAGCGAGGACCTCTGTTGGAGCGAGGACCTGTGTAGAAGCGAGGACCTCTGTAGGAGCGAGGACGTCTGTAGAAGCGAGGACCTCTGATGAAGCGAGGACCTCTGTTGGGGCGAGGACCTCCGATGAAGCGAGGACCTCTGTTGGACCGAGGACCCCAGGAGAAGCGAGGACCTCTGATGAAGCGAGGACCTCTGTTGGAACAAGGACCTCTGTTGGGGCGAGGAACTCCGATGAAGCGAGGACCTCCGATGAAGCGAAGACCTCCAAGTGAGCGAAGACATCCGACAAAGCAAAGACCTTCGGTGGAGCAAAGACCTTCAGTGGAGTAAAGACCTCCGGTTGAGAGAAGACCTCCGGTGGAGTGAAGACCTCCAGCAGAGTGAAGACCTCTGGCGAAGTGAAGACCTCGGGCGAAGCGAGGACCTCCAGTGGAGCGAAAACCTCAGGTGAGGCAAAAACCTCTGGTGGAACATAGACCTCCGGTGACGCAAAAACCTCTGGTGGAACGAAGACCTCCGATTAAGCGAGGACCTCCGATGAAGCGAAGATCTCCAGCTGAGCGAAAACCTTCGGCGAAGTGAAGACCTCCGGCAAAGCAAGGACCTCTGTTGGAACGAGGACACCAGGAGAAGCGAGGACCTCTAATGAAGCGAGGACCTCTGATAGAGCGAGGACCTCTGTAGAAGCGAGGACCTGTGTAGAAGTGGGGACCTCTGTAGAAGCGAGGACCTCTGATGAAGCGAGGACTTCTGTTGGGGCGAGGACATCCGATGAAGCAAGGACCTCAGATGAAGCGAAGACCTCCAGCTGAGCGAAGACCATTGGTGGAGCGAAGACTTCCAGTTGAGCGAAGACCTCCGGTGGAGCGAAGACCTCCAGCAGAGTGAAGACCTCCGGTGAAGCAAAGACCTCTGGCGAAGCGAGGACCTCTGTTGGAGTGAGGAGCCCAGGAAAAGCGAGGACTTCTAATGAAGCAAGGACCTCTGTTAGAGTGAGGACTTCTGTAAAAGTGAGGACCTTTGATGAAGCGAGGACCTCGGTTGAAGCGAGGACCTCTGTTGGAGAGAGGACCTCAGGAGAAGCGAGGACCTCTGATGAAGTGAGGACTTCTGTTGGAGAGAGGACCTCTGTAGAAGTGAGGACCTCTGTAGAAGCAAGGACCTCTGATGAAGCGAGGACCTCTGTTGGGGCGAGGACCTCCAATGAAGCGAGGACCTCCGATGAAGCGAAGACCTCCAGCTGAGCGAAGACCTCGGACGAAGCGAAGACCTTCGGTGGAGCGAAGACCTCCGGTTGAGTGAAGACCTACGGTGGAGCGAAGACCTCCGACAGAGTGAAGACCTCCGATGAAACCAAGACCTCCGGCGAAGGGAGGACCTCTGTTGGAGCGAGGACCCCAGGAGATGCGAGGACCTCTGATGAAGTGAGGACCTCTGTTGGAGCGAGGACCTGTGTAGAAGCGGGGACCTCTGTAGAAGCGAGGACCTCTGTAGAAGCGAGGACCTCTGATAAAGCGAGGACTTCTGTTTGTGCTAGGACCTCCAATGAAGCGAGGACCTTTGTTGAACCGAGGACCCCAGGAGAAGCGAGGACCTCCGATGAAGCAAGGACCTCCGATGAAGCGAAGACCTCCAGGTGAGCGAAGACCTCCGACGAAGCGAAGACCTTCGGTGGAGCAAAGACCTCCGGTTGAGCGAAGACCTCCTGTGGAGCGAAGACCTCTGGCAGAGTGAAGACCTCCGGTTGAGCGAAGACCTCCGGTGGCGTGAAGACCTCCAGCAGAGTGAAGACCTCTGGCGAAGCGAAGACCTCGGGCAAAGCAAGGACCTCCAATGGAGAGAAGACTTCCGGTGACGCAAAAACCTCTGGTGGAACGAATACCTCCGGTGACGCAAAAACCTCTGGTGATACGAAGACCTCCGATGAAGCGATGACCTCCGATGAAGCGAATACCTCCAGCTGAGCGAAGACCTCCGGCGAAGCGAAGACCTCCGGCGAAGCGAGGACCTCTGTTGGAGCGAGGACCCCAGGAGAAGCGAGGACCTCTGATGAAGCAAGGACCTCTGTTGGAGCGAGGACCTGTGTAGAAGCGAGGACCTCTGTAGAAGTGGGGACCTCTGTAGAAGCGAGGACCTCTGATGAAGCGAGGACTTCTGTTGGGACGAGGACCTCAGATGAAGCGAGTACCTCCGATGAAGCGAAGACCTCCAGTTGAGCAAAGACCTCAGACAACGCGAAGACCTTTGGTGGAGCGAAGACTTCCAGTTGAGCAAAGACCTCCGGTGGAGCGAAGACCTCCGGCAGAGTGAAGACCTCCGGCGAAGCAAAGACCTCTGGCGAAGCCAGGACCTTTGTTGGAGCGAGGACCCCAGGAAAAGTGAGGACCTCTAATGAAGCAATGACCTTTGTTAGAGCGAGGACCTCTGTAAAAGTGAGGACCTCTGATGAAGCGAGGACATCTGTTGAAGCGAGGACCTCTGTTGAAGAGAGGACCTCAGGAGAAGCGAGGATCTCTGATGAAGCGAGGACCTGTGTTGGCGCAAGGACCTCTGTAGAAGCGAGGACCTCTGTAGAAGCGAGGACCTCTGTAGAAGCGAGGACCTCTGATGAAGCGAGGACCTCTGTTGGGGTGAGGACCTCTGATGAAGCGAGGACCTCAGATGAATCGAAGACCTCCAGCTGAGCGAAGACCTCAGACGAAGTGAAGACCTTCGGTGCAGTGAAGACCTCCAGTTGAGCAAAGACCTCCGGCAGAGTGAAGACCTCCGGCGAAGCGAAGACCTCCGGCGAAGCGAGGACCTCAAGTGGAACGAAGACCTCCGGTGACGCGAAAACATCTGGTAGAACGAAGACCTCAGATGAAGCAAGGACATCCGATGAAGCGAAGACCTCCAACTGAGCGAAGACCTCTGGTGAAGCGAAGACCTCCGGCGAAGCGAGGACCTCTGCTGGAGCGAGGACCCCAGGAGAAACTAGGACCTCTGATGAAGCGAGGACCTCTGTTGGAGCGAGGACCTCTGTAGAAGCGAGGACCTGTGTAGAAGTGGGGACCTCTGTAGAAGCAAGGACCTCTGATGAAGCGGGGACTTCTGTTGGGGCAAGGACCTCCAATGAAGCGAGGACCTCTGATGAAGCGAAGACCTCGAGCTGAGCGAAGACTTCCGACAAAGCGAAGACCTTTGGTGGAGCGAAGACTTCCAGTTGAGCGAAGACCGCCGGTGGAGCGAAGACCTCCGGCAGAGTGAAGACCTCCGGCAAAGCAAAGACCCATGGCGAAGCGAGGACCTCTGTTGGAGCGAGGACTCCAGGAAAAGCGAGGACCTCTAATGAAGCAAGGACCTCTGTTAGAGTGAGGACCTCTGTAAATGTTAGGACCTCTGTAAATGTTAGGACCTCTGTAAATGTGAGGACCTCTGATGAAGCGAGGACCTCTGTTGAATCGAGGACCTCTGTTGGAGAGAGGACCTCAGGAGAAGCGAGGACCTCTGATGAAGCGAGGACCTCAGATGAAGTGAGGACCTATGTTGGCGCGAGGACCTCTGATGAATCGAGGACCTCTGTTGGGGTGAGGACCTCTGATGAAGCGAGGACCTCCGATGAAGCGAGGACCTCCAGCTGAGTGAAGACCTCCGACGAAGTGAAGACCTTCGGTGGAGCCAAGACCTCCAGTTGAACAAAGACCTCCGGTGGAGCCAAGACCTCCGGCAGAGTGAAGACCTCCGGCGAAGCGAAGACCTCCGGCGAAGCGAGGACCTCCAGTGGAGCGAAGACCTCCTGTGACGCGAAAACATCAGGTGGAACGAAGACCTCCGATGAAGCAAGGACCTTCGATGAAGCGAAGACCTCTGGCTGAGCAAAGACCTCCGGCGAAGCGAATACTTTCGGTTGAGCGAAGACCTCCATCGGAACGTCGGATGAGGTAAAACTCAGCCTAGGTGGTGGTGTGGGAGCCAGTCGGGGTGCTGGCACGGAAACCAGTCTTTGAGTTGGCAAGGGGACCAGTCTTGGAGCTGGCAAGGGGACCAGTCTTGGAGCATGCATGGGGACCAGTTCTGGAGCTGGCATGAGGACTAGATTTGGAGCTGGCACGGATACCAGTCTTAGAGATGGCCCGAGGTCTAGCGAGTCAGAAGTAGCTGGAGTGAAGCTCAGACCGGGTGTAGCTGTTGGTGAGCTAAGAGGTGAAGCTGATGGTCAGCTGATAGGTGATGCAGGCTGAGCAAGAGTCAGGAGAAACGAAGGTAGCACACGCCTCTCAACCACGCCTGCTGGAGCCGCTGACATGCCTCCGGTGAGTCGCCATTGCTTTCAGCCCCAGTGAACGAGGAAATGATCTCCTCTGCAGCGATCAGTCTGTTCCACAGATCGCTGGGGCTGTAGGGTTCCTCCCCCCTCAGCGAAAGTCTCTCTTGAGCACTCTCAGAGCCCATCTGCCGGGCCGGCAGACAGGGGCTCTGGTATGCCCCCCCCCCCCCTTTGAAATTCTCCCCGGATCTTCTGACAGCTGGCAAAGAGATATTAAAGGTGGGAGGGGATGGAACCCAGAAATGTCCACATTTTTAGTCCGGTGCTTCCTCCGGCGGTGACGCGGACCGGGAACAGGACCGGCCCAGAGCTCCTTCGTCTCTGAGTCTTCGTCCGAATCGGACCACAAAGAACGCAGTCTTGGGGTGTAGGAAGAAGCTGGCCAAAAGGCTGTACGGCCACTTCTGAGCTTCCTCCTTTCTTCCTCCTCCACCAAGAGCGAAGATGGTAGGATTTCCACTTCGGAGCTATGGTTTCTGTTCGGAAACCGTTCTTGCAGATGACGGTCGCCTCTTCCTGAGCTGGCGCCGTTTCCTTCAGCCGTTGAGCGGGTCCGATCTTCTGCCTGCTGGTTCCCTTTCAGTCTGGTCTCTCAGTGCAACATACTTGCTATGGGAATTGCACCCCCGCACGATTACCTGAAGGAATATACTTACGCCTTTATGGCTAGGGGCATCACCGCCGTGCCAGAGGCCCCGCCCTCTGGGTACTTAAGCGGCTTGCAGCCCTACATCTTTCTCTTTTTTGCCCTTCACCTCACTTAAACCTGAACTACCTCTTCACAGGACTTCTCTGTTGCTTCATCGCTCAACTTGAGGTGAGCTTGCTCCCTACACGGAGCGTACAGAGAATTATTCCTGCGTACTACTGGACTAGCGAAAGCTAGTCCGGCACTTTTCTCTTAACCCCAAAGTATTTTCTTCTCCTCTCTCTACAGGTTGCTTCGGTCGACGGCACTAACTACGCCACACGAAAAAAGCTACCTCGCTAACTTCTAGCGAGCTAGCCAGCGAAAGCGACGCGACAAAGGAGACATTTCAAGAAAAAAGAAGAAAGATTCTGGAAGGACTCACTCGCCTAATCTCGGACATGCCTCAGGAGAAAGGAAAGCAAAAGGCGAGACTTCCAAGGAAAACCAACGGGACGGCGAGCCCAACTTTGCGCGCCTGTCCCAGCAGATGCGGCTTTTCCCTCACAGCAACGGACACCCACGAGGCCTGTCCAGTCTGCTTGGGTATGCTTCATGCAAAAACAGCACTGGATGCGCCCGACTTTTGCCCACACTGCAGCCTCATGATGGATGTGGTGCTGCGGCATCGGGTTGACCTCGTCGCCAAGGCCATGGGCTCTTCAGCGACACCAGCGGACGAGGACACCACGGAGCCCCTCACTCCCACGCCGGAGTTGGAGAACCTGGCTCTACATGACAGCACACGTGTCGAATGGGGTGACAGCCCTGACGTGCTGGCTCCCATGGTGGACCTAACAGTCGAATTCGACACCCGGGGCATGATGAAGAAGGACGAGATCTCGATTTCAGCCTCGGCCGAATTTTCAACGGAGGAGGCGGACGTTGAACTGGAGGATCAGGGTGAAGATCTCTCCCAGACCCTAGTACCTGTGCTCCCAGAAACTGACTTTTCCATCCCTGCTCTGTTCGACTTAGGCCAAAGAGAAACGGACGCGTTGCACATCCCATGGCCTGAACCTCCGCCTCGCCAACAGGTCACGAGGCTGGCAAGAAACTATTTTTACTCGAAGCAGCAGGCCGCCACGAGGCAAAATATGCCCGTGTTCCTGGACTTTCTCACAGAAATAACGCGCACCTGGACTCAGCCACGAGCCCCTATGCTTCTCCCCCTCTCACAGTTCCTTGATGTGGATGGGATGGATGAAGTGGGAATAGCCAACGTGCCTCAGATTGAGGATACACTAGTGTCTCACCTGGCTCCTAAATCATCAGGAACAAAACCAACCCTTCCCAGCAAGGCTTGTCGAGCCTCAGCGTCTCTACTAGAGAAATGCTACAGGGCTCAGGGACTTGCGGCACATGCCATGAACGCGTCCACGTTAATGCAAGCTTACCTGGCCGAAAAACTGCAACAGCTCCAAACAACAACGGACAAGCAGGCAGCTGCCAAATTGCTGGATGAAGCCCGCAGAGCAACATACTTTGTGCTCCGTATGATGGGGACAGCTGCTGTTGCACAGGGCAAGGGAATGGCGGAAGTGGTCATCGCGATCCGCCACCTCTGGATGACTCGGACGGATCTCCCGGAGGGACAGAAGGTGCCTTTTCTCCACCACTCGATAGAGCCGGCGGGATTGTTTGGTAAAGCTTTGGAGCGAATTCAGACCAAGCTGGACCAAAGACGCAGACAGGCGGAAGCTCTCCGGATGGGCATTCCCCGGATAAGCTTCGCCCCCACCAAGGGAGTCTGCTGGTAGCAGACCTGCGCAGTCTCTGCACCACTCAGTAACCCGTGCCCCACCGCAGAAGCGGCCAGCATACGAGGAGGAGCACAGGCAAAGACCCCCACAGGGCCCACCTCGTACCGAGCACGCATGGAGCAAAAACAGGTTTGTCCCCCGCCAGGCGACCAAGCACAGGGCCTCCTCGGCGAATCGTGACAACAGACAGAAACGTGCCTGATGAACCAGGTCCACGTTTCCACGTTACAGGGTCACCCGCCCACGTGGTAACGGGAATGATCCCTTCATGTCCAGACTTTGCTTGTAACACAGTACAAACAGCTGGTTTATTTACAACATGCACAAATCATGCTTTCTCTGCTGTGAGTGACATAAAATCATGTACGTCATTGCACATAAGCACGAATAAAGTTCATGAAACAGCTCCTTTCTGTTTTATTGACTTTCAAAAAAAACACACAATCTTCAGCAAAACAGGTCTTTCTAACTTGCAAGCCGTCATAAAGAGAGAGGGCCTTTTTCCCCTCTCTCTCACGGCCCTCGGGGTATTAGCATAATTAATAGAGAGTACAGTACAGGGCAAGCTGTAGACTCCGCAGCTAACTGGTATGCTGATGAAGCCATTTTTCTTCATCCATCCGTCCCTCCACTGTAATCTCCATTCCATTTACGACGTAAAACCGCCGTTCATCTCTCAGTTCATGTATCCGAGCGCAGCAACCTCTGATCGGACAAGGTCCGTCCAAAGCCAGGCTCCTCATCCCTGGAGCTGTGAGACTTCCACAGAATTCACAGAGCGTTTCCAGTTCATGTATCCGAGCGCAACAACCTCTGATCGGACACACGGTCCGTCCAAAGCCGGGCTCCTCATCCCTGGAGCCGTGAGACTTCCACAGAATTCACAGAGCGTTTCCAGTTTATGTATCCGAGCGTTGCAACCTCTGATCGGACACACGGTCCGTCCAAAGCCGGCTGTCGGTCCAGCTTGCTCCAACAAGTTTTGTAGCATCTGAAGCTAACCGGAAACTGACGGAAACTGCCTGGAAACTGCGTAAATCAGGTTCAAAATAATAGTAATAATAATACTTTATTTATAAAGCCATTTAAAACAACCACAGCTGCAACAAAGTGCTGTACACATAAAATCAAGAACATTTAAACACATAAAACAAGATTTTTCAAAACATTTAAATAAAAAAAGAAAATTTACGAGACACGTGACGTAAACCCGAAATGTCGTAAGTCGGGGCCGTCGTAACCCGAGGACTACCTGTATATATATATATATATATACACAGGTAGTCCTCGACTTACGAGCGCTCTTACTTACGAGGTCCCGGACTTACGAATATGCATCTCATTAAAAAAATTTTTTTTATAAATGAATACATGTACAGTACTGTACAGTCACCAAGCACTTAGCCTATCCTAACACAGTTTTTAAAGATGAAGTAGTGAGTTGAGTTGTCTCCCTTTCACATAAAGGGAGCTAGCTCCCTTTATGTGAATGGAGCCTGCTGGGGAGGAGGGAGACAATTCAACTGACTCCTTAACTGTGTTAGGATAGGCTAAGTGCTTGGTGACTGTACAGTACTGTACTGTACATTTATCTATTTATAAATAAAAAATAAATATATATACTGTACAGTATATTTTTAATAAATAGATAAATGTACAGTACTGTACAGTCACCAAGCACTTAGCCTATCCTAACACAGTTTTTAAAGATGAAGGAGTGAGTGGAATTGTCTCCCTCCTCCATGCAGGCTCCATTCCCATAAAGGGAGCTAGCTCCCTTTATGTGAAAGGGAGACAATTAAACTCACTCCTTCATCTTTAAAAACTGTTAGGATAGGCTAAGTGCTTGGTGACTGTACAGTACTGTACATGTATTCATTAAAAAAAATAAATATTATTTTTTATTTTTTTACTATGTGATCCTACTTACGAATTTTTGACATACGAGCGCCCCCTAGGGACGGAACTCGCTCGTAAGTCGGGGACTACCTGTATATATATATATATTATATATATATA
>JBBPBX010004927.1:23507-58715 GCA_038048925.1 Garcialebias charrua
TTAGGTCCTCTGGATGGGTTAAAAAATTGTAGAAACGCTTCTTCTTTTATCCAACAGACTTTTTCTTTTTTTACTTCTGTATTTACAAAAAAAAATATATTATATATATATATATATATATATATATATATATATATATATATATATATATATATATATATATATATATATAAAATCACACACACACAGTACCCCCAACTCCTGTAAAGATATATCGGTGTTTATTTGTTCAATGTGATTAATCAAAACCAGTTAAATGTGATCATTGGTGCTCTTTATTAAGAAAATCAACATGTCACATTTCAGGAACTGATTATTATAGACACATTAAATGTGTTCACTAATGAATATTTCTATATTTATCATCACAGTAATAGTGTTACACACATTATTAGTTGTTAACACTCAAAATTAGTGTTTACATATACTGTAACCTAAACATTTAAGGAATAAACATTTTTATTAATCACTTTTAATGTTATAAATGTTGTCTTTGGTGCATGTTTGCTTTCCAAATATATGTCCAAATGTCATTCACACGGTGTGTGTGTCCAAATGTCATTCACACGGTGTGTGTGAATCATATGACAGGCATAAACACTTTGTAGAACGGTGCTTTATGAAGTTCAGTCCGTTTCCTTTTATCAGTTGACCGGCAGTTCTGCCACATCCAATATGGCGGCCGCTCTGACGTACCACCGCTACAGACCAGCCCACTCAACGAGGCATCAGTTCTCTGTTGGGATCGCCCTGGCAGATGATGACAATAGCCAATCAGTGATGGAGAAAGGTCAGAGGAGCTTTGCTATGAAATAATGATGAATGATTGTTGAAATTCATTTAATAGTTAACTCAGAAACCGCCGATCTGACTCCAAATCCGCCCAAATTATCACCACCCGCCCGAAGCTATTTTTAGCCGCTAAGTAGAGAGTGAAAACCGCCCAAATGGCGGTAAACCGCCCAATCTGGCAACACTGGACACGCTATTAATCTTGGCTAGTTTGCCAATTATCTAAACAACGCTCATGGCGTGTTTACAGTCTAGTTAGGTTAAGGGCTAGTTACCAGGTTCGACTTCTGGAGCAAAAAGAAAGAAGTAAAATAGTAAACCTTAAATTATTGACTCAGACCACAATGTGAAAGTTGAACTGCCAGCTTATCATTTAATTAAAAAACAAATGAATAAACAACAACAATACACACAATCACATATAATTACACTCAAAACGATATAAATAAATCCCTTGTTCCCTTTTTGGTAATTTATTAACCTCTTCTTAGAAGTTCAATAAACACTAAATGGTAATTAAGGGTTGCTATTTATTTTATATCTAATTTGTATTCTAGTTTATTTCAATTTAGTACTGCAATTTATTTAATTTACAGCTAATTAATCTTTTAAACCTAATTTAAAAGATTAGTGCTCCTTTAAGAATTTAAGCTATTTAGTTTTCTAAATTAACTACTTCTCAAAATAAATCTTATCTATTTTTAAATTCAAAAACCCAACAACAATTTACAGTTCACAACTTAATAAATATTAATTGGGATTTAAGAAAAGAAAAAATGTAAAAAGAACCACAGAAATTCAGTAAACTGAATAATGTGTAATCAATTCGACCTTTTCCCTTCTCTCATGAAAAGTTCTGGTTGAGATATCAGTTCTGAAGAGTCCACTGCTCTTTTTTTAGAGAGGCGGAAACAATTTGGATCATACCACTTTTCTTTGGGTAAGATGAAGTGTTCCAGCAGGAGGCGGAGCTTCTGCTGGGCGGTTCTTCAATTCCTGGGGTTACTGACTCGCCATCTGATTTCAATCTGGTGACAGCTGCTGACAGGGAACTTCCGGTCCAGCTCCTGACTCAGCAGAACCGTTTAAAGCACCTTTCGGCAAGGCTTTCCAGAAGGTTCTAGAAGCTTTCCACAGAACTGGAAAGAAGCTTTCCAGCACACACACAAAAGAACAAGGAAAAGAAAAAAAAGCCTGGCACAGCCAGGGAGAAACACAAAAGTCTGTTTTAGCTTTCTAAAATTACAATGGTCACTCGGTTTTGCTGACACATCTCAAACCAGTTTTTTAGGCATAAAACGACATAAATTGTGTTTCTTATCTTTCTCCTTCGGTGAGACAAAAATATATAACATATAAATTATTTTTCCAGAAAATAAAATATACTTTTAACTCACCAAGTTCAGTTCTGTTCAGAAAATAAAATTCCTGAACGCAGTCAGGTCGAGGAAAAAAGTGCAGAAACCACTCTTTACGTCTAAAGAGTTTTCTCAGGCGACAGGCACCTTTCTGATCAACGTTTCTCTAACTTTCTCCTCTCTTCTTCTCTTTCTTTTACAACAAAGCGTTCCGCTTCATTGCTTTTCAGTCTCTGACTTTCCCGCTTCAGGTGACTTGTATTTATACACTCTGCTGCACATGCGCAGAGGGAAACAGAACCCAACGGCTGTGGGACCAGTCATGTGAGCTGCACATGCGCAGAGGAAAACAAAACTTAACGGCTGCTGGACCAGTCACGTGAGCTGCACATGCAGGCAACCTTTCAAAATAAAAGTCTTCTGCTTACATTAAATACTGTGACCAAAATAACCTCTTTGTGTACAGATTTCAACACAATAAAAGATAATTACACCAAATATTACCTTTAAAATACCTGTAATCATTATCTTTTATGGTTTCAACCATTTTAGACCTATTTCCTATTTATTTCTCTATTTATTTATTTATTTCCTATTAATCTGTTTAATAGCCAAATAAATAAAATGGATACAACAATAAAGGTTATTTTAGCCTGGGTTACACCCTCCCCACTTGAATCTATGCAAGTCCCTTTGCATACTACTCAAATTAGGCTAATTGGTTCTGAGGGTTTTTCTATAGAATCTGTGACAGCTTCACTCAAACTTTGGAATAAAGATTGGACTATACTGACAATAGGATTTCCTAATTTTGGATAGGTTAAGATCTTTGGTTTGGTCCTCTGTCGAGAAGGTCTGCTAGCAGCTAGTTCTGTCTCAGGGTCGCATTCTCTGTCCTCATTGGTCATGAGTTCAGTCTCGTTAACTTCAGTCTGAGTCGGTTCATCAGCATTAGCTTGACTAAGATCTGAAGCATTATCTATCTCATCAAGGTGAGTGTCTGATTCCCTAACTCGTTTAGGTTCAGATACACTCTGTGTTTCTTTCAAGTTATCTCTTTCAAGTTCTGGAGGAGTTTCAGAAGGAAGGACTACCTCGTACTCCTCGACCACCCTAGAGATTTCCTGCAGAGGGCCTGGAGTGTCAACGTCCACATGAACTGACCCCTCCAAGACTTTGTTTTGGCCTGCAGGAAGGACTTCAGGCTCACTTCCTGACAACCTGACAAGACCAATATTACTGGTTTCTTCCTGTCTGTACCTCTCTTGTAACACGTTCAGCACGCCTCTGTAGCTACAAGAAAGGGTACTGGAATCTGTGTTAGCAAGAGAAGAATTTTCAAAAAGAAGATCAAGAATGTTTGTACCAATCACAAGGGAAGATTGGACACTGGAGCGCGTGTTTGGAATAACTAGCGCAAGAGAAAACACTGTGAATTCTTGTCCAAAACCATCCTCTGGAAAGGTGATGTTAACGCAAATATAGCCTGAATATGGGATATTCTGACCATTTGCGACTTCAACTTCAAGAAGGTCACTTATGGGATAGATTTTCAGATGTGAAAGATAACTGTCATAAAATGACTGGGACACAGTTGTCACTTGTGACCCGGTATCAAGAAGACAATTACACATCTGTCCATTAATTAGTACCTCAGCGGTGTACTTGGCTCCAACTAAGCCTTTAGGTAACTTCACACTAGCTGATTTATTGTGAAGAACCCGTTTCCTGTTTTTTCTGGGATGTCTAGTGGGACGGGTATCAATAACAGCACTCATTTGTCCCGCAATGAGGGCTTCGTCTAGTTTAAAGACTGTGTTCGATTGTTCTGTTTATCCCAAAGCAACTGTTTTGCTTTTAACTGGGTTCTCTTTTCTGCAACAAGGGATGGATTTGATTCACTTGTGCAAGCTGAAACAATGTGACCATCCTCGCCACACCGAAAACAATACCAAGGCTTCGGCCTACGTTTTACAGTTTGGACTGTCTTGGTTTGTTCAGGTGCCTTAGATTTAGTTTGCTTCTTAGTTCTAGGTGCACTAGCATTTTTTTGAGTGGAGTTTGGTGACTGTAGTCTAACCAATTGACTCCGGAGCTCAGCAATCTGTGCTTTTAGTTCTGTGACCTGATCACCTTGGTGAATCACAGGTGGAACTACTTTTTGAGGTTTCAATTTGTCTATTTGTTTCTGCATCTGGGTTATCTGGGTTCTCATCTCAGTGAGAACGTCTTGCACTGTGGGTTCAGAGAGGTCAGAGGTCACAGTAATACCTTGGGAGGTTACTGTTCGCCTCGCAGCAGCGAAGTGTTTTTTCATTCTGCTCTCTTTTGCCACATGCTTATCTTCTTCCACTCTTAGCTGCAGCAGCAGCTCAGTGAATGAAGGTGGTTTATCTTTCTTTCTTTCAAGCTCTAGTTCTGCTAATAAGGCGTTGTCCCAACACCCACGACAGAACTGACGCAGAAGGTGTCGGTCAGCTTCGGTGGGAACTGCTCCACCTCTGCTCAGGGCTTTAGAAAGGACTGTCTGCAAGCGATGAAGGTAATGTGATGGCTTTTCACCAGGATCTTGGAGAGTGCTAAGAAATTTAGCGAAAAGCTCATCTCCATCTTCCACGGCACCAAAAGCTGAATTCAACAGTTCTATATAAGCTAATGGGGATGCAGTAGAGCCTAATGGTTTTACTACATTGGATGCAGGTGGAACAAGGCTGTCTAAAATTTTTCTCGAGCATTGCAGAACAGACAGATCTGGATCCTGAAGCATGAGCTCAACACTGTTGCGCCATGTGTCAAATTCAATCTCATGACTCGGACATGGTAATTTGCCTGAAAACTGCCTAAGACGGAAAGAGGCACTCACCTGTGAGACTGGAGCTTCATTTCGCACTATGTGCTCTACGATAACTTTCTGCACCTCAGGATGAGTGACAATGTTCTGTGTTAGGTTAGAGGCTAAATTGGGTCGAGGTCGGTTGTCTGAGTCAGAGTCAGAATTTTTCAGAGTAGTTTTAGACTGCTCTGCATTTCACTGAAGGAAATTCGGTCATTTTGTGTCTCGAGAGTGAAATTTTCATTTTTCACTGTCTCAAAACTGCCTGTTACTGCTTCAGAGCAATTTGACAAATGCTCACGCAGTACAGCTTCAAAACATTCTCCACCTAATTTAGCAATTTCTTGCAGTTCACCGATAAAACGGTGGGTGGCTCTAAATGTAACATGAGACACATACTCACCGGACAGGGCTCTGATCTGGTGAGAAACTTCACTGGAGCTGTCAAATGTGTAAGGGAGTAAAGGTTCAAGTGCTGTTAAAGCAGTTCTACTCTCAAACTCTACAATGACATTTCTATGATAAGAAGACTGGGGGTCATCTATTCTCAAAATTCTCATGATTTTTCCATACCTGTTCAGGAAATCTGACACATTTTCATCAACTTCTGTGTCAGTAATACCACTAACAATAACGGCATTTGGAACTTTAACGTTTTCTTTATCAATTATATCCATTTTGCTGAACTTGGCTTTTTTTTTTCTCTATTAATCTAATTTTCTAATTTCAATTTTCTATTTTTCTACTGTGGATCTGAGTTAAAAATGAAGTTTAAGCTTCTATTTTATTTTATTTTATCTTATTTAATTGCTCCTGGCTGGCTCGCCAATTTTTCTGTAACACCTATGACACGCTATTAATCTTGGCTAGTTTGCCAATTATCTAAACAACGCTCATGGCGTGTTTACAGTCTAGTTAGGTTAAGGGCTAGTTACCAGGTTCGACTTCTGGAGCAAAAAGAAAGAAGTAAAATAGTAAACCTTAAATTATTGACTCAGACCACAATGTGAAAGTTGAACTGCCAGCTTATCATTTAATTAAAAAACAAATGAATAAACAACAACAATACACACAATCACATACAATTACACTCAAAACGATATAAATAAATCCCTTGTTCCCTTTTTGGTAATTTATTAACCTCTTCTTAGAAGTTCAATAAACACTAAATGGTAATTAAGGGTTGCTATTTATTTTATATCTAATTTGTATTCTAGTTTATTTCAATTTAGTACTGCAATTTATTTAATTTACAGCTAATTAATCTTTTAAACCTAATTTAAAAGATTAGTGCTCCTTTAAGAATTTAAGCTATTTAGTTTTCTAAATTAACTACTTCTCAAAATAAATCTTATCTATTTTTAAATTCAAAAACCCAACAACAATTTACAGTTCACAACTTAATAAATATTAATTGGAATTTAAGAAAAGAAAAAATGTAAAAAGAACCACAGAAATTCAGTAAACTGAATAATGTGTAATCAATTCGACCTTTTCCCTTCTCTCATGAAAAGTTCTGGTTGAGATATCAGTTCTGAAGAGTCCACTGCTCTTTTTTTAGAGAGGCGGAAACAATTTGGATCATACCACTTTTCTTTGGGTAAGATGAAGTGTTCCAGCAGGAGGCGGAGCTTCTGCTGGGCGGTTCTTCAATTCCTGGGGTTACTGACTCGCCATCTGATTTCAATCTGGTGACAGCTGCTGACAGGGAACTTCCGGTCCAGCTCCTGACTCAGCAGAACCGTTTAAAGCACCTTTCGGCAAGGCTTTCCAGAAGGTTCTAGAAGCTTTCCACAGAACTGGAAAGAAGCTTTCCAGCACACACACAAAAGAACAGGAAAAGAAAAAAAAGCCTGGCACAGCCAGGGAGAAACACAAAAGTCTGTTTTAGCTTTCTAAAATTACAATAGTCACTCGGTTTTGCTGACACATCTCAAACCAGTTTTTTAGGCATAAAACGACATAAATTGTGTTTCTTATCTTTCTCCTTCGGTGAGACAAAAATATATAACATATAAATTATTTTTCCAGAAAATAAAATATACTTTTAACTCACCAAGTTCAGTTCTGTTCAGAAAATAAAATTCCTGAACGCAGTCAGGTCGAGGAAAAAAGTGCAGAAACCACTCTTTACGTCTAAAGAGTTTTCTCAGGCGACAGGCACCTTTCTGATCAACGTTTCTCTAACTTTCTCCTCTCTTCTTCTCTTTCTTTTACAACAAAGCGTTCCGCTTCATTGCTTTTCAGTCTCTGACTTTCCCGCTTCAGGTGACTTGTATTTATACACTCTGCTGCACATGCGCAGAGGGAAACAGAACCCAACGGCTGTGGGACCAGTCATGTGAGCTGCACATGCGCAGAGGAAAACAAAACTTAACGGCTGCTGGACCAGTCACGTGAGCTGCACATGCAGGCAACCTTTCAAAATAAAAGTCTTCTGCTTACATTAAATACTGTGACCAAAATAACCTCTTTGTGTACAGATTTCAACACAATAAAAGATAATTACACCAAATATTACCTTTAAAATACCTGTAATCATTATCTTTCATGGTTTCAACCATTTTAGACCTATTTCCTATTTATTTCTCTATTTATTTATTTATTTCCTATTAATCTGTTTAATAGCCAAATAAATAAAATGGATACAACAATAAAGGTTATTTTAGCCTGGGTTACATCAGCATTAATGACTGTACGTCTCAGATTTACGGGGGTGGGTGATAATTAATATTCAGCGAGCTATGACTGATTAAACGCGCAGATACTTCATTGCGCCTGTCAAACAAGTTACACTGAGGAGAGCGGGCGACCGTTCCAAGATGGCGGTCCTACGGCAGAGCCCTATAAATATATCTGGGTCAATGCTGTATCTAGTGTTTATATCATATAAATAGGGTTGGGCATCGTTTGAATTTGAGCGATTCCGGTTCCGATTCCGATTCTTCTTCTTTTCGATTCTCGATTCCAATTCTTTTTGTAGGCGGGGTTAAAAAAGACGGGGTTAAAAAAAGACATGTCAATTCAGTTCAGTTTATTTATAATGTATAGCTCCAAGTCACAACAGAAGTTGTCTCAGGGCACTGAACAGAAACAATCAAATATAAAAATAATAAGTTAACAGAAACTTTAATATAAAAATAATGGTAACACAATTTATCTGAGGAGACTACTTTGAGTTTAACTCCCATGTTATAAAAAAGCTACAGTAGTTAGCCAGAGTTATTTCAGGATGAAATAATTTGAACTTCTGTTTGAATTTAATGCTATGAACTTTTTCCTTTTTGTTACATTTACTATGAATTTCTCACAGGGCAGATTAGAGCCAACATGGAGGACTCACCAACATATATTATTATTATTATTATACATATAATATTGTCCAGTGTGTGATGCTGCAGTCATGTTACTGAGCTCCCACTGATGGGCTAACCTGGTTCCACCACCAGCAGCAGGATCCTCAGACAGAACGGCTGGTGGGATGTCCTGGTATCTGCAGCCCTCTCTCCATTTGTTTCTTCATGGACATGGAGCTGTGACATTATGTTGTGCCTCTTCCTCAGCAAAACGCTCCTCCAGTGGAGACTTTCTGGACAGACTGCAGGAAGTTCCTAAACAAACAACAGGTTTATCAGTATTATCAGTAAAAAGAGATTATTAAATCATTTTTAAGACTGAGAATGTGTACAATTATTAGCTCTGTTGTTATTGCCTAACTAACCTATTCAATAATTCTTCAAACTGTGACATTCACTCATAATGGAATGAAAGAGAACATAAACAGAAATTATATAATACTGAAAACTAGAGACATTAAGACATTTTAAAAGACACAGAGAACTTTAAATGGATTAAGAATGTTAATAAGTGTTGGATTTGAGTGCAATGTAAGTGCAATCCATGGCAGGAGTTGAATCCACATCTGAAAAGGGATGCAACCTTTTCACAACACATGCTGTAACTGTTCTGTGGCACTCTTCATTCAGTTACACTGACGTTTTTACCTTGGACAGTCACTGGTGAACACTGTGAAGCCATTTCAGGTCGTTTGTCTAAGAAAAAAACGAGCTAACGTTAGCATCGTGTTTGTATTTGAGCTGACTTACCGCTTTAAGCGGAGTATAACTTGTTAGCTGCCTTAATGTTGGTATGAGATGTAGTTTATAGTTTATTTATTTACCTGATGGAGCCGAAGAGGTAGCGATTAGCGAAAAGTTCGGCGGAGCGTTTTGCAGACGGACCACTCTGTACTTCCGGTCGGATACGAAGCGAAAATAATCCGGTGGAGCGCGTCAAAGACGGGACACTATTTTACTTCTCCACCCTCCTTTGCATGATAGAAAATTATTGCAAGTGCTGCACTGACCTGACTGGTCATTTTTTATTAATTAGTACGCTTTCGATCGCAGATGCACACTTCCGGTGGATTCTTCTTCGTTGGTTTTCGGCGGCGGCTACTTCCGGTCGGCTAACTAGCATCGAAAATAGGAATCGCAAATTAATATTTTGAACGATTCCAGGAAAACCGGACAGTTAGTCCCGGTTCCGAACGATTCTCGATGCCCAACCCTACATATAAACACTAGAACCATAGATATCATATAAATTATATGATATCTATGGTTGTTATAATGTCTATGGGTGTAACACCGCCCGTCTGGCCAGCAGTTCTGTACGCGCTGAGTCCGACAGTTGTTTTGTGAAACATGAGCTGATGAATGAAGCGCAGCCACGTCCGGTCCAGTTTGAGTGGGTCTGTGTAGTTTGAGTGGGTCTGTGTAGTTTGAGTGGGTCTGTGTAGTTTGAGTGGGTCTGTGTAGTTGCTGCGCCCCCGTGCTATATCTGAGCTCAGTGAGCTGCTACAAACTCCGTTCCCCGTCCGGAAGTAGCGGAGCTGCGTTTTGAGGGCGGAGCCTAAGTTGTTCTGCGGTTCTTCTCACTCATGAAGATCAAACAGACCGTCACTGGTAACGTCTTTTGATGCTATCGGTGACGTCATCAACAGCGTTGTTTATGTGACGCGTTGGAAAGCTTTGATCTAAAGCTTATAAAAAGACCACCCCAGTGTGTCCCAAACTTATTCCGCAAATTTGTTTGCAAAGCGCACAGGTTTAAGTGAACTTCTCCAATTGTCTTCTAAACTAGTTTAAATTTTTTTGAAATTACATTGAATTTCAAATAGCCAAACAACGGGATTCCTTCAACTGCGGACGACAGTTTGCGGACGACACAACAGTGGTGGGTCTCATCAGCAACAACGATGAGACGGACTACAGGAACGAGGTGAGCCGCCTGGCCTTGTGGTGCGGACACAACAATCTCACTCTCAACGTGGAGAAGACAAAGGAGATTGTTGTGGACTTCAGGAAGAAGGATGCCCAACATGCCCCTCTGACCATCAACAGCACCGCAGTGGAGAGAGTAGACAGCACCAAGTTCCTGGGAGTGCACGTCTCAAAGGACCTGTCCTGGAGCAGGAACACTGCAGCACTGGCAAAGAAGGCTCACCAGCGTCTCTACTTTCTCCGCAAGCTGAAAAGGGCTGGAGCTTCAACCCCCATCATGAGCACCTTCTACAGAGGTGCCATAGAAAGTGTCCTGACCAGCTGCATCACTGTGTGGTTTGGTGCATGTACTGCATCCTGCCGCAAGAGCCTCCAGCGCATTGTGAGAGCAGCTGAGAAGATAGTCGGCACCTCCTTCCCCTCACTGCAGGACTTACACAGCAAACGCCTCACTCGGAAAGCCCACCGCATGGCAGGTGATCCCACACACCCACTACACAGCCGCTTTAGACTGCTGCCATCAGGGAGGAGACTGAGGAGTCTCCAGGCTCGAACCAGCAGACTGAGAGACAGCTCTGTTCATCAGGCAGTCAGGATGCTAAACACTCTGCCTGCTCTGCCCCCCCTCCCATTTGAACTCGAACCAGCAGACTCCCATTTGAACTCGAACCAGCAGACTGAGAGACAGCTCTGTTCATCAGGCAGTCAGGATGCTAAACACTCTGCCTGCTCTGCCCCCCCTCCCATTTGAACTGCCTTAACACTAAAACTTTCTCACACATTACCACACAACACAAAGATTTTAACACTGGACTCTGTGTCATCAAACGGTTTATTCACTAAGCTCTCGGTCATGTGCTCATACAGTTTGCACTACTTCTCATACTTGCACTAATGTTTGTATTACATCACTGCCTATAATCATAATACTGTTTACATTCTCTGTTTACATTTATTAATACTGTTTACTTTTATTACTACTGCTTACATGTAACTACTACTGTTTACATTTACACTACTCTAATATCTACACCACTGCTGATACATATACAATGTGCTCTGAACGGTCTTATTTAGGGATGCCCAATGTGCCTTACTGCATATGCCACTTTTTGCCTCTATAACAACATCAACTACTACCTCATACATATACTGTGTACATTAACTCATACGCTGCTTTGCCACTTTGCAAATGTCAATGCTAGAAACCTTTAGTTTATTTTAGTTATACTTTTTATACTCTTTTTTTATACTAGTATGCAAAAACTCAGGACAGTATTATGTTCATTAAATGTTTAATGTTTTAGTTTTAGAGTTGGTGTAAATTTTCATACTCTTATTCCACTATGCAAAAAACTCAGGACAGTGTTAGTTTTACTATTTTATGCTTATGTCAATTATTATATGTTTCAGTGTTTCAATGTTTAGATGTTTACTGTTGCACCGAGGGACTGAGAGAAACGCAATTTCGGTCCTGTGTATGTCCTGTACAGTACATATTGCAGATCTGACAATAAAGTTGACTTTGACTTTGACTTTGACTTTGAACTGGAGAGGCTGCTACTCGTGATTACAGCGCCACTGCCATGGATGAGACTAAAGAAACCCATGATTTGAAAAAGCTGGAACTGGAAGATTTGGACGAGAGGAACAGAATTGGAGCTAAAAAAAAATTACCTAAGTTACGTTTAACAAATGCAAAACGTACGAAGGAAGAAATAGCTCAGCTTGAGAATTCTATAAAAGAAAAACCTCTCAACTTTCTGACCCTCAACACGAAAATGCAGACGAGTCACGACAGTGAATTAAAATATCTACGTACAGAGCTGGAAGCACAACAAAATCTGTATAAAAAAATTCAACAGGAAATCGTGAACATTGCAGTATTATGTGATGACCATGCAGGAACTTCAGCAAGTTTCAGGACTGGCGAGATCGAAAATGATTTACAAACGATCAAAGAGTTTGTCAGATCTACTATGGCCAGGCAAGATACTCGCCTGCAACTGGAAAATATGTTAAAAACTAAGAACGCTGAACTGCACCAGGCAAACGGTATCATTTTGGAACATCGCAAAACCATAGAGGATCTGCATATTAAGCTGCATAAAAAAAAGAAAAACCCTCTCGTCAGCCAGTACAAGAAACACATTCTTGATCTCCAGAAGGAGATTGAAGAAAAAGACTGCATAATAAGTCAACACGACAATAGACTCAGTCAAGCTAACTTCGAATACAGCGAGATGACAAATAAATATGAAAGGGAACTGGAAACACAGAAGCAGAAACTCCAGAACCTCATTCAAGAAGCAGCCAAAGCAAAATCTGAATACAGCAGCCAACTTCGTCAAGCTAGAGCCCTTGTTAACGTGTTGCCAAATAAATTCAATGTGGAAACGCTGAAACAACAACACAAGTCAGACAGTGAAAGCTTTAGCACTCCAGTCTTTTTGTCCCCAAAACGGCCACGTAGCCGGCATGCCAAGCACAGTGTCAAGAGTCCTGTGCAGGATGAGCATCGTTGGAGTGACGAAAGAACTCCGCAGATGGCAAAAGAAAGTCTCACGCCGCATCCCAAGAATGGGTCACAGAGAAGGTTTACTACGGTGAAGAAACTTCTGTCACTCGACTTTGATGCATTACTCATCTGACAGGCAGCACGGTGACTCTCAGCGAGCAGGTTACCCCGGTTCAAATCCCGCTCCGGGGGTTCTTGCTGGCTAGAGTTTGCATGTTATCTCCGTGCATGCATGGGTTTACTCCGGGTACTCCGGTTTCATCCCACAGAAAAAAAAAAATTAAAATAAAAATAAAAACATGCATGGGTTTACTCCGGGTACTCCGGTTTCATCCCACAGACAAAAAAAAATAAAAATAAAATAAAAACATGCATGGGTTTACTCCGGGTACTCCGGTTTCATCCCACAGACAAAAAAATAAATATAAATAAAATAAAAACATGCATGTTAGTCGGACAGTTAACTCTAAACTGTCCCTAGGTATGAGTGAGAGAGAATAGTGTCGTTTGTCTCCATGTGGCCCTGTGATGGACTTTAAACCTGTCCAGGGTGTGCCCCGCCTCTCGCACAGTGAGTGCTGGACCTAGACACCAGTTACTCCCACGACCCGAAGGATGGATAGACGACACTATAACTATAACCTCCTGACACAGAAGCTGAAGACAGACCACCATGGTGATCTCATGGTGGTCTGTCTTAACGGTTTCTCTGTTGGACCTGTCCAGGGTGTACCCCACATAAGTACCAGCTTCCCATGACTCTGAACAGGAACAATACACCAGCAAAATAAAAAAAATGAAAAATTAATGTACCTCCTTGAAACACCACCTCATCGTGGTGGGGGAGTTTGTGTGCCTGAGTGATCCCGGTTAAATCACGCATCATCTTCAAAATTCTACTCCTCACGTTCAAAGCTATCCACAACCTTGCCCCTCCTTATCTATCTGACCTCCTGCAAATCTCCATCCCATCACGCTCTCTCAGATCCTCCTCTTCACTACAACTCCATGTACCCTCTGCCCGCCTCTCCACCATGGGGAGCAGGGCCTTCACCTGCTCTGCCCCTCACCTCTGGAACGCCCTACCGCCAGACCTTCGAAACACCTCCTCCCTTTCTCTGTTCAAGACTGCCCTGAAAACACATCTCTTTAGACTAGCTTATCATTAACTTTACTAAATGTATTTTTATCTTCCATTTTATATCCTTTATGTATTTTATATTTCAATTTGTCGCTGATAATGTTTGCTCTGTATTGCACTGTATTGGTTTGTTAAGTGTCCTTGGGTGTCCTGAAAGGCGCTTTTAAATAAAATTATTATTATTATATTATTATGAATGATCCTAGGAGCTATGCTGTCAGTGGCAACTGTAACTGCCCCTGGTAGGGTTCTCCCATGGCAGATTGGTCCTAGGTAACAGGCCAGACAAATACCAATTCTTGTGTGGACAAAGACAAACAAGGAACTCTTGTTTTTTAATAACCTTTGAGTTTACATTAAATGACTACACAGTGACTGTGAGTAAATTTAATCTTAGCAGGTGTTCATCAGAAAATGCTGTAACCAAATTTAAAGATTCTCTTCCATTGTTTTCCTCTGTCTTGCAAAGTATTACATCAGAGAGCAGTGACTTAGACCAGCTGGTTGATGAATTTACAACTTCTTTGTGAACTTCACTCGAAAAAACTGCTCTACTGAAACGCTTGCAGTGTTTCCACAAGACGTGCTTATTTACAACCTCTTTTCTGCTCTGTTTGCCTCCCCCCTCAGCGACACTTTATGCAGTGTGTCCTGTTGGAAGCAGGTGGCTGTGCTTCCCCAGCTCTGGGCTCTCCAGGACCTGACTGTGTTTACGTCGATCAGGTGAGCTTCAGAATAAAATCCAGTCATTTTGTGCTCGTTGTTTGGTTATTTATTGGCAGTACAGAGGAAGAGTTCATGTTCTGATCTCAGGTGAAAGCCACCTTGCTGCAGTTGGAGGTGTTGGAGGCAGGCATCGAGGAGCGTCTGAGCGCCCCACCTGCTCCCTGCTTGTCGTGTGCTGACTGGTTCCTCCCTGCTGCTACGACCCGCGACCGGCTCGATGGCCTGGCCTCCTCCTCCCCCATCCTCAACAAACTCACTGGAGCTTTTAGAGGCCCCTCGCCGGGGTACAGAGGACGCAGTCTTTTCGGTGAGAAGTCCCGCCGGTCCAGCCCACAGAGGAGCTTGTCGGACAGTGGGAGTGAGGGGCAGACCGATGCCGTGTCAGGACCTTCAGGCCTCAGTCCTCATTCTACTCCAGACTCAGCAAGGAAGCTCAGGGGGAGACGAGGCTCTCTGGGCTCTGATGGAAGTGGAGGCAGCGGAGGCCTCTATAAGGTACAGCTTTAGCCCATCTCACATTAAACATATGTACAGTGTTGAACAAGTCTTGTCCTTTTCCCATTTTTAGGCACAAACTGCACATTTTGTTGTTTTAATCGTCATCAAGACTTGGATAGCGAGTAAGTGAAAAAGCTGCCAATGTCAATAAAAAACAAGAACATAACAAAAATACAGTATATACTGTACACTTTTATTCTGAAAGCCTGAATAATTCTTTTTTGTTGTTGTTCAAAACCACTTTAAGAGATTATAATAAAGTCAGACTCCTTGAGAAGAAGGATTCAAAGTTCTTTGTCATTCGCACCCCATGTGGTACATGTGGTGGAATGAAATTATGTACACAGGTCTCACTAACATGCCAACAATAAAATGTAAAAGAAAAACAGCAATGAGACATGAACTAAGAAACATCAACTAAACACTAGTAGCATAAAAAACAATACGCCAAACAGCAGCACAAACATGAGTCGGTGTGAGCAGATGAGTACGAATGAACACAGCAACATGAAACAGATCAGCAGCAACATGAAACAGATCAGCAGCAACATGAAACAGATCAGCAGCAACATGAAACAGATCAGCAGCAACATGAAACAGATCAGCAGCAACATGAAACAGATCAGCAGCAACATGAAACAGATCAGCAGCAACATGAAACAGATCAGCAGCAACATGAAACAGATCAGCAGCAACATGAAACAGATCAGCAGCAACATGAAACAGATCAGCAGCAACATGAAACAGATCAGCAGCAACATGAAACAGATCAGCAGCAACATGAAACAGATCAGCAGCAACATGAAACAGATCAGCAGCAACATGAAACAGATCAGCAGCAACATGAAACAGATCAGCAGCAACATGAAACAGATCAGCAGCAACATGAAACAGATCAGCAGCAACATGAAACAGATCAGCAGCAACATGAAACAGATCAGCAGCAACATGAAACAGATCAGCAGCAACATGAAACAGATCAGCAGCAACATGAAACAGATCAGCAGCAACATGAAACAGATCAGCAGCAACATGAAACAGATCAGCAGCAACATGAAACAGATCAGCAGCAACATGAAACAGATCAGCAGCAACATGAAACAGATCAGCAGCAACATGAAACAGATCAGCAGCAACATGAAACAGATCAGCAGCAACATGAAACAGATCAGCAGCAACATGAAACAGATCAGCAGCAACATGAAACAGATCAGCAGCAACATGAAACAGATCAGCAGCAACATGAAACAGATCAGCAGCAACATGAAACAGATCAGCAGCAACATGAAACAGATCAGCAGCAACATGAAACAGATCAGCAGCAACATGAAACAGATCAGCAGCAACATGAAACAGATCAGCAGCAACATGAAACAGATCAGCAGCAACATGAAACAGATCAGCAGCAACATGAAACAGATCAGCAGCAACATGAAACAGATCAGCAGCAACATGAAACAGATCAGCAGCAACATGAAACAGATCAGCAGCAACATGAAACAGATCAGCAGCAACATGAAACAGATCAGCAGCAACATGAAACAGATCAGCAGCAACATGAAACAGATCAGCAGCAACATGAAACAGATCAGCAGCAACATGAAACAGATCAGCAGCAACATGAAACAGATCAGCAGCAACATGAAACAGATCAGCAGCAACATGAAACAGATCAGCAGCAACATGAAACAGATCAGCAGCAACATGAAACAGATCAGCAGCAACATGAAACAGATCAGCAGCAACATGAAACAGATCAGCAGCAACATGAAACAGATCAGCAGCAACATGAAACAGATCAGCAGCAACATGAAACAGATCAGCAGCAACATGAAACAGATCAGCAGCAACATGAAACAGATCAGCAGCAACATGAAACAGATCAGCAGCAACATGAAACAGATCAGCAGCAACATGAAACAGATCAGCAGCAACATGAAACAGATCAGCAGCAACATGAAACAGATCAGCAGCAACATGAAACAGATCAGCAGCAACATGAAACAGATCAGCAGCAACATGAAACAGATCAGCAGCAACATGAAACAGATCAGCAGCAACATGAAACAGATCAGCAGCAACATGAAACAGATCAGCAGCAACATGAAACAGATCAGCAGCAACATGAAACAGATCAGCAGCAACATGAAACAGATCAGCAGCAACATGAAACAGATCAGCAGCAACATGAAACAGATCAGCAGCAACATGAAACAGATCAGCAGCAACATGAAACAGATCAGCAGCAACATGAAACAGATCAGCAGCAACATGAAACAGATCAGCAGCAACATGAAACAGATCAGCAGCAACATGAAACAGATCAGCAGCAACATGAAACAGATCAGCAGCAACATGAAACAGATCAGCAGCAACATGAAACAGATCAGCAGCAACATGAAACAGATCAGCAGCAACATGAAACAGATCAGCAGCAACATGAAACAGATCAGCAGCAACATGAAACAGATCAGCAGCAACATGAAACAGATCAGCAGCAACATGAAACAGATCAGCAGCAACATGAAACAGATCAGCAGCAACATGAAACAGATCAGCAGCAACATGAAACAGATCAGCAGCAACATGAAACAGATCAGCAGCAACATGAAACAGATCAGCAGCAACATGAAACAGATCAGCAGCAACATGAAACAGATCAGCAGCAACATGAAACAGATCAGCAGCAACATGAAACAGATCAGCAGCAACATGAAACAGATCAGCAGCAACATGAAACAGATCAGCAGCAACATGAAACAGATCAGCAGCAACATGAAACAGATCAGCAGCAACATGAAACAGATCAGCAGCAACATGAAACAGATCAGCAGCAACATGAAACAGATCAGCAGCAACATGAAACAGATCAGCAGCAACATGAAACAGATCAGCAGCAACATGAAACAGATCAGCAGCAACATGAAACAGATCAGCAGCAACATGAAACAGATCAGCAGCAACATGAAACAGATCAGCAGCAACATGAAACAGATCAGCAGCAACATGAAACTGATCAGCAGCAACATGAAACAGATGAACAGATCATTTAGAGCCACCAAGGGAAGATGGCGGCGCGTGCAAACGTTGCGGCTTCTCTCTCTCCCAGCAACACGGTGCTTTCGTCTGTTTTGTCCTGCACGCCGCAATTTGCCGGCACGTCTTTGTCTTGTCTACGTGTTCAAGAACGCAAGTATAGCCGTGAATTCCTGCTTGATGTCGGAAAAACCGCTCATTTGGGAATAAACAGCGAACTCCAGGAGAAGCTACATGAGCTCGAGGAGGAGTTACGTGAGCTTCGTGACTGCGAGCTGCTCTGGAAGCCAGCCCCGAGCCTCGCTTCATCGCGCCCGCCGTGGAAGTACCACAAGCGGCGTGACGCTTCACCGCGCCCGCCATGGAAACGCCACAAGCGGCGTGACAGGAAACAGAAGCGGGGTAAACGCGGAGGTATCAGAGCTAGGCTAGCAGCTAGCCCACACAGGCCGGCTATTCCATCCATGGTTCTGGCTAACGTGCGCTCCTTGGACAACAAATTGGATTATATACGCCTGCTACGAACGACACAAAAGACTGTGAGAGACTGTTGTGTGTTTGTATTCACGGAAACGTGGCTTAACAACAACGTTCTGGACCACGCTATCCAGTTGGAGCAGCTAACATGCTACAGAGCGGACCGAGCTTTCATCAAGGGAGGTAAGACTCGCGGAGGCGGGCTCTGTGTTTACATCAACAACGCATGGTGTCGTGATGCTGCTGTGGTCTACAAACACTGCTCACATTTAGTGGAGTTCATGACTATTAAATGCAGACCGTTCTTTTTACCGAGGGAGTTTACAGCTGTTATGATTGTTGCTGTATATATCCCTCCAAGCTCCAACAGCAAAGATAGAGGTGAGGCACTGAATGAACTATATCTGCACATCAGTGAGCAACAAACAGCCCACCCTGATGCTTTTCTCATCACGGCTGGTGATTTCAACCAAGCAGATTTAAAGAGTGTACTACCAAAAACATACAGAAACATAAACTTTGCAACAAGAGGAAACCACACCCTGGACCAGGTTTACACCACCATGAAAAATTCCTACAGAGCCATCCCCCTCCCCCACATTGGTGCTTCTGACCATATCTGTGTTATGCTAAAGCCAGCATACAGGCCACTGGTGAAAGTCACAAAACCAGTCCGCAAGCAGATACGAGTGTGGCCAGAGGGGTCTTCAGAGGCACTCCAGGACTGTTTTGACACCACAGATTGGAGTATGTTCAAAGAAGCTGCTACCACAAACAACACCACATGTCTCCAGGAGTACTCAGACACTGTATGTTCATACATCACCAAGTGCATTGATGATGTAACCAACCTTAAAACCATCACTGTTCGGGCTAACCAGAAGCCATGGCTGACAGCTGAGGTTCACAGACTCATGAAAGCCAGGAATGCTGCCTTCAAAGCGGGAGATCAGGTGGGCCTGAGGGCAGCCAGAAACAACCTGGACCGGGGCATCAGAAAGGCAAAGAGGCAGTATTCTGGGAAAATAGCTCACCGTTTCAAGGACAGCAGGGATACACGCAGTCTGTGGCAGGGAATACAGACCATCACAAACTACAAACCACCCCCCCAGACCTGTGACAGCTCAGCCTCTGCGCTGAATGAACTGAATGAGTTCTTTGCTCGGTTCGAGGCAAGTAACAGCACACCAGCACATAAACTCCCCCCCTCTCCTGATGGCCAGGTGCTGACGCTGTCCTCAGACAGCGTAAGGCGATCATTCATCAAGATTAACGCCCGGAAGGCCTCTGGTCCTGACAACATACCTGGTCGTGTGCTGAAGGACTGTGCAGGGGAACTCGCAGCGGTCTTCACGGACATCTTTAACATCTCACTGAGCCAGGCCATCGTCCCCACCTGTTTCAAAGCCACCACCATCATCCCTGTCCCAAAGAAGGCAACGCCCGCATGCCTCAATGACTATCGCCCAGTAGCACTCACCCCCATCCTGATGAAGTGCTTTGAACGGCTAGTCATGAAAAGCATCACATCTGTCCTCCCTGACTCCCTGGATCCCTTCCAATTTGCATACCGACCTAATCGCTCAACCGACGATGCCATCTCCTCTGCCCTTCACACAGCTCTCACACATCTGGACACGAAGGACTCCTATGTTAGAATGTTGTTCATCGACTTCAGCTCGGCATTTAACACCATCATCCCCCAACAGCTCATCCTTAAACTGGACAGTCTGGGGCTGAACACCTCAATGTGTAACTGGCTGCTAGACTTCCTGACCGGGAGACCACAGACAGTGCGGGTCGGGAGTAACACATCTAGCACCATCACATTGAACACAGGGGCCCCACAAGGATGTGTGCTGAGCCCCCTTCTATTCACCCTGCTAACACACGACTGCACACCATCGTACAGCTCCAACCACTTCATCAAGTTTGCGGACGACACAACAGTGGTGGGTCTCATCAGCAACAACGATGAGACGGACTACAGGAACGAGGTGAGCCGCCTGGCCTTGTGGTGCGGACACAACAATCTCACTCTCAACGTGGAGAAGACAAAGGAGATTGTTGTGGACTTCAGGAAGAAGGATGCCCAACATGCCCCTCTGACCATCAACAGCACCGCAGTGGAGAGAGTAGACAGCACCAAGTTCCTGGGAGTGCACGTCTCAAAGGACCTGTCCTGGAGCAGGAACACTGCAGCACTGGCAAAGAAGGCTCACCAGCGTCTCTACTTTCTCCGCAAGCTGAAAAGGGCTGGAGCTTCAACCCCCATCATGAGCACCTTCTACAGAGGTGCCATAGAAAGTGTCCTGACCAGCTGCATCACTGTGTGGTTTGGTGCATGTACTGCATCCTGCCGCAAGAGCCTCCAGCGCATTGTGAGAGCAGCTGAGAAGATCGTGGGCACCTCCTTGCCCTCACTGCAGGACTTACACAGCAAACGCCTCACTCGGAAAGCCCACTGCATGGCAGGTGATCCCACACACCCACTACACAGCTGCTTCAGACTGCTGCCATCAGGAAGGAGACTGAGGAGTCTCCAGGCTCGAACCAGCAGACTGAGAGACAGCTCTGTTCATCAGGCAGTCAGGATGCTAAACACTCTGCCTGCTCTGCCCCCCCTCCCATTTGAACTGCCTTAACACTAAAACTTTCTCACACATTACCACACAACACAAAGATTTTAACACTGGACTCTGTGTCATCAAACGGGTTATTCACTAAACTCTCGGTCATGTGCTCATACAGTTTGCACTACTTCTCATACTTGCACTAATGTTTGTATTACATCACTGCCTATAATCATAATACTGTTTACATTCTCTGTTTACATTTATTAATACTGTTTACTTTTATTACTACTGCTTACATGTAATTACTACTGTTTACATTTACACTACTCTAATATCTACACCACTGCTGATACATATACAGTGTGCTCTGAACGGTCTTATTTAGGGATGCCCAATGTGCCTTACTGCATATGCCACTTTTTGCCTCTATAACAACATCAACTACTACCTCATACATATACTGTGTACATTAACTCATACGCTGCTTTGCCACTTTGCAAATGTCAATGCTAGAAACCTTTAGTTTATTTTAGTTATACTTTTTATACTCTTTTTTATACTAGTATGCAAAAACTCAGGACAGTATTATGTTCATTAAATGTTTAATGTTTTAGTTTTAGAGTTGGTGTAAATTTTCATACTCTTATACCACTATGCAAAAACTCAGGACAGTGTTAGTTTTACTATTTTATGCTTATGTCTATTATTATATGTTTCAGTGTTTCAATGTTTAGATGTTTACTGTTGCACCGAGGGACTGAGAGAAACGCAATTTCGGTCCTGTGTATGTCCTGTACAGTACATATTGCAGATCTGACAATAAAGTTGACTTTGACTTTGACTTTGACAGCAGCAGTGGCGGCTCCAGAGATATTTTTCTGCAGGTGCTAAGGGGGGGCTAAGCATTTTACTGAGGATGCTATGAAGGATCATTTGTTCTTTCAGTTCTCAAGGTCAATGTGTGTCATTCACATCACATGTGGTACATAAGGTGGAACGAAACTATGGACAGGGTCCCAGTTACATCCAACAAAAATACAAATTGTAAAGAAAAACAGTAAAAAAAGATCCGAGACATGAAATAAGAAATACAGTACACTAAACTAAAAATACACTAAGCACTACTAGTACGAAACAATGCGCCAAACAACAGCAGCACGAACACGAGTCTGTGTGAGCAGATGAGGACGAGTGAACACAGCAACATGAAATAGATCAGCAGCATGAGATCATCAGCACATAACCAAATGGTATTACAGTGATTTGTTTTCACAGTGATAATTCAGACTAGGGGTTCATGAGTCTAACAACCTCGGGGTAGAAGCTTGTAGCCATAACGAAGGGTGAGATGGAGGAAGAAGGATGCCACCTTTTCCATCTCAGCCCCACTACATTTGTTTTATTTATTTTTCATTCATTAAAGTTTGGCACCCACTGGTCAGTTTACTGACCAACAACTTAATCAATATATTCTACAAAGTACTTGATTTGATGTTTATTCATTCATTTTTAAAGAACAATACAAGACAGTTTCATCAGATACAAGAATACAAGTAGGATAAATTGAAAGGAGCAGAAAGAAGATGAAATCTTATTATATCTGCCCCTTATTTCACAGTTTGTTCAACCAATGATAACCTTCAAACTACATCACAAAATGAATAATTCTACTTAATTTTACTAACTGTAATACACAAACTACATCACAAAATGAATAATTCTACTTAATTTTTCTAACAGTAATACACAAACTACATCACAAAATGAATGATTCTACTTAATTTTTCTAACTGTAATACACAAACTACAGTACATCATTTTAACTGTAATACACAAACTACATCAGAAAATGAATAATTCTACTTTTCATTCATTCAACCTTTATTTAGTCAGGTAAATCTCATTGAGCCTCGAGGGCTCATTTACAAAAGCGACCTGCTACAAACTAAAGAATGATGAACAGCAATGGTAGAATTTCCTTAAACAACAAACAACAGAAAAAAAAAGAAGAAAAAAAAAACGTAGGAGAGAAATAGAAAGTGAAATGCAAAGTATCAAAACTAGCAAAACACCACAAGGTAGATAATTTTTCTAACTGTAATACACAAACTACATCACAAAATGAATAATTCTATTTAATTTTTCTAACTGTAATACACAAACTACATCACAAAATGAATAATTCTACTTAATTTTTCTAACTGTAATACACAAACTACATCACAAAATGAATAATTCTACTTAATTTTTCTAACTGTAATACACAAACTACATCACAAAATGAATAACTCTACTTAATTTTTCTAACTGTAATACACAAACACTAATAGGCTTTTAAAAAAAAGTAAAAGTACTTCAGTGACTGATTCTGATTAGTAAAGGGTGAATATGTTATTACAGGGAGTTCTATACCAGAACAAATGAATAATCATCCGAAGAAAGTTGTCTTTTAAGTTTTATTACAAAAATAATCAAACTAAAAATCAACAACAATAATAAACAAGCAATAATAATAAATCAGTCAAGGCTTAATTCTCTTGTCTAAGGCTAAATTAACTCTTTGAGCAGGAATTATTTCAGTTTTACGCGCATGAATTTAGATGCAGTGAGGCTATTTTAATAAAGTTTATTTTGGATTTTGGTTAAAAGTAGTTATTTAATGTGACCAGATAAGTCATTTATTAACACTGCAAGCCAGGAAATGATTTATCAAGTTGTATTAGCTAAAAAGGGCAAAACCAGAGGCATCATGTCACCAGTTTCTGCTCCTTACTGGGTCAGTGTTGAGAGCATCACTCATCTTTGTGGGCTTCAGCTAGTGGATCAGATTGTTTTTTTGTTGTTGTTTTTTTTTACTCGATATAATCACTGATTTTTTTTTTTTTATTAGTTGTGTTTTGCGAGGAAAATATCACAACAACCACATGTTAAAGAATATTAATTCAGATGAAAAATAAAATAATCTGATATTTTCTTGGGGGTGCTAAGGGGGTGCTGTGACTTTTCCAGGGGGGGCTATAGCACACCCTAGCTCCCCCCTGGAGCCGCCTCTGATCAGCAGCAACATGAAACAGATCAGCAGCAACATGATGTGATTTTTTTCACAGTGACTATTCTGGTTAGAGACTCATGAGTCTAACAGATTCAGGGTAGAAGCTGTTCCTCAGTCTAGTGGTTCTACACGTAATGCTCCTTATCCTCCTTCCTGAACGTAGCGGGGCAAAAAGTGTGTGTGCTAGGTGAGTGGGGTCCTTCATGATGCAGGTGGCCCTCTTCCTGCATCTAGAGGTGTAGATGTCTGTGATGGTGGGGAGACTGACTCCAACAGATTTCTGTGCAGCCTTCACCACTCTCTGCAAAGCTTTTCTTTCTGCAGCTGTGCAGCCTCCATGCCACACGTTGATGCTGGAGCACAGGATGCTCTCCACTGCACACCTGTAGAAGGAGGTGAGGACTGGGCTTCCCAGTCCAGCTCGTCTCAGCCGCTTGAGGAAGTAGAGTCTCTGATGACCTTTCTTGATCAGGCTGGTGGTGTTGTTGCTCCAGCTGAGGTTATCGTTCATGTCTACACCCAAGTATTTGTAGCTGGAGACCACTTCCACCACAGATCCTCTTATGTTCAGTGGTGTGAGTGTGTTTGTTCCTTCTGAAGTCCACGATCATCTCCTTTGTCTTCTTCACATTGATGTGAAGGTTATTCTCTTTGCACCAGCTCTCCAGGTGTTCCACCTCCTGCCTGTAGCTGGACTCATCATTGTTTGTGATGCATCCCACCACCGCTGTATCATCTGCAAACTTTACACTGTGACAGCCTGAATGGGTAGCTGCACAATCATATGTGCATACAATCATATACAATTAAAGTAATTAAATCAGGGATGAGTTATTAATAATACTCTGTAATGTACTAACCGACTGTTTTTCAGAAATATTTACCTCTGCTGTGACATTATTTGATGAATCTTCTAACCATCTAATTCTAACAATATTCATAATACTAAATCTTAGAAGGAATAAGACAACAAATAAAGTGTTGACTAATATCTGAAAGCAATAATGCATACATGAAATCACATGTCAGTGTTTTCAAAGTTGCTTTAAAGCCAGGTTCGTGTCCTGCTGGCAGTTTTGTTTTATTTTAATACAACTGTTTCCAGACACCCAGGATGAAACACCCAAACCCGTTCTATCTGGGGACCCTTAAGAAGACCCTGACAGAGAGGGAAACGGAGGAGATGTACAACAACTTGAAGTACGTAACAGAACAGTCGGGTTCTTTTAAAGTTACGAGCAGAATAAAATATTTTTCTCTGTGGCAGATTGACGTCAGGTGCAGAAAACACCTTGTTTCACTTTGTGCTGATGGAAACGGTGCAGGGGATCTTCATCGCTCCGACTCACAGAGAAGTGGCTCAGCTCAGCGGCTCCATCCACCCGCAGCTCATCCGCAACTTCCACCACTGCTGCCTCTCCATACGAGCCGCCTTCCAGCAGAGTCTGCCAGCCAGGGTGAGACCGTCTAACCACGTCCCAGTGAAAGTTTCAGCTTTAGTCACACAGCTAGAATGAGGTAGCCTGGTTAAAACCAGACCCTTGTCCTTCACTTCGCTTCGTACTAGGGTCTGGACTTTCTCCATAGAGAACCGATTCTTGCTGGAGGCGTGGCCTCTGCTGAGGAACAAAACCATTGGATCTTAGAAAAATTTTGAACAGGGAAAAGCATTCTGCTCCCTCCCTCTCAGAGCTCCCCCGTGGTCTGTTGAACTTGACATCTGCTCCGCCTCCTGCTGAATTTTCTCTCGCTGCAGCCTGCCGCTGCATATTCTGTGTTTATATGTTATTAAAACGTTCTAAAAAAATAAAATAAAACCATGGATCGCTGGTCCAGCACACCAGAAGACCAGAAAATCTGATGGGACTCGGGCAGCAACGTAAAACCCTATTTTAATTCTCTCGTGACAACCTGAGGCACTTCCTCATCAGCGGAGGGAGAGGAGGAGGAGGAGGAGGAGGAGGAGGGAGGAGGGAGCGATCACTTGACTTTTGGCCAAAAAAACAAAAGAAAACTCCAGATAAGGGATTAAGAAGGGGAAATTAATACATTTGTGTCACATATAAAACAGTCCTGCATCGCTTTGCATCGCTTTGAATGAGAACATGCGAATGCTCGCTGGCTGCGCGCTGGGACTGGTGGGGGCGTGGGTTAGGGGCCAAAAACTCCGCCCCTTCTGTTCTCTGATTGGTCCGGTCAAAAATCAGCCGGAGAAATCGTTGTCTATGGGAGAAGTCCCAGACTGAGCAGTGAAGGGAAATGAGAATTGAGCGGAGCTGTGCAGGAAGGCGAGGGCCAGGCTAAGAATGAGGTTATATCAAAAAGCAAAACGTGGAATCACTTCCTCACACGTTTTATGGCTTCAGGAGCTGAAGTGGATGCAGTTTTGACTCTTTACATCTCACTCATATTTTGTTTAAAATAGTTAGAAAGTTGTCAGTTTCTTTGTTGATGAAGAAATCTCCAAGCTGTGCAGATTTGCATCACATCAACGGGTTTTAAGCATTCCAGATAATGATGAAAAAGTTTAGATTTGATCTTTTTAAAGTACACTTCAAGGAACTCGAAGATTGAAATAGCAGTATTAAATGTAAAAAAAAATTCAGCAGTGATTCTCAAATGTTTTAAAACGATTGTCATTTCCTAGAACACCAAGATCTTCAAGTGCCACCGTTACGACAGACTTCTGGTTTAATGATAATTTTTTATTCACAAAAGTCATTTCTTGAAAATTTCTCCCTTATTTCGCATTTTTTAAATGAAATAAATATATTTAAGGATGTACTTAAACGCTGCAAACTCCAAAAAGCACAGTCCTTATACAAATATATTAATAGCTTCATAAAACTTGAAATTCCTTTTGCACATGCAATTTAATTATATGTTTCTCAAATTGTTCTTTTTTTATGCTGTTGTTTAGAATTTTATTAATAATTCTCTGCTTAGTTTAATTGTCTTTTCAACTGTTATTGTTTTTATGTATTGTATGCCTTGTTATATTGTTTATGTTCTTTTTTTTTATTCAATAAAAAAAAAACGTAACCATAAAAAAAAAAAAAAACTTCTGGTTTAATGAGTTTCCTGTTAGAGACAAGATCTTTACTGGTCTGAGAAGCTCCTTCACTCAGCTGCAGAACTCAAGTTGTTGCTTTTAGTGAAGCTTCAGAGACTTGATCCACGGGAGTGAAACCTGAACATTAAGGTTAATTAAGACACAATGTCTGCGGTTAAAACCGGACTGTCCCTGCAGAGCTTGGCTCTGACTCCAGAGAGGATCCCCAGCTTCCTCGTTCCTTCACGCAGTCGCTTCCTGACCTCTCCGCGGCTCCGCAGGTGCTCCACGGACCGGACCAGACTCCTCTCGGACTCTGACTCCACGGACGCCAGCCCACCGGTGACCCCGACGGGCCTCGTGGTGACCTCTCCATGTGTGCTTCGCGCGCCCACATCGCGGCTGGGCCGTCTGTGCCGCGCCGCCGCTACCGCAGAGGACGACGCGGATGCCACGACGCAAGCGGCTACGTCTCCGGCGCACGTGCCGAAGGTGACCACGCCTCATGGCTTTAGAGCCGTTTTGGCCTCGAGTCCATGCACGAAAAGGCAGGAGTCCTTTTTCCACCGGAGCAACCCGTGAAGGTGACAGCCACCGATGCTGGAGCCCAGGACCCAGAGACTCTCCACAGTCCAGGTCCTGATGGGTCCCGGGCCAGCATCCGGCCCATTAATGCCTCTTTTCCACCGCTCGGCTCGGCTCGGGTTGGATCGGCTCAGATCGGCTCAGTTCGGGTCGGGTCACATCTAAGTTCTGTTTCCACAGCTTTTTTGTACCCCTTCTGTGGGCGGGGTCCAGAATCCTACTCGTCTTACCACATGGTGGCAGTAGTGTTCCCTCAAGCTATTTACTACAGTACTAGCCACCACTAGAAGAAGAACACAATAAAGGCTTTGACAGAATGTTGTGAAAGAGATGTCATGCTATAATGAGTACCTCATGAGCTGTAATCTTTAAACCCAATTCATAATCCTACCTTGTTGCCTTCTTTAAACCCATGTATTTTCCAATTTAGTATTTTTACAATAAAGATGTATTAAAGCATATTTTATTATTTAGTTATGCACAAGGTGCTTGATAAAGTTGCAAAACCATATTTGTCTGAGCTGCTTCAACCTTCCTGCCCTCCCCGATCTCAGATCAGCTGAGCAGTTGCTGCTGACAGTCCTCAAAACTTTTTAAATCTTATTTAAAAACACACATTTATTCCTTGGCTTTTAACACGTGATCTTATCTTTTATGGCATGTTAACACACCTGCAGTAAGACTGGTATATGTATTTATTTTTGTATGCTTTTTATAGTTTTTAATTAACTTGTCTTTTATGTTATTGTACAGCACTTTGGTTGACCCTGTGGTTTTTAAAATGTGCTTTATAAATAAAGTTGATTTAAAACATCACACTGTGATCTTTGAAACTGCCAGAGTTTCCCTGGTAAAGTTGCTGCTGGGTGGTAGATGGTAGATGAGTAGATGGATGGTCTGTGAATTCTTTAACTTTAAACTGTCCAAAGGACTTTGGCCACTTTTAATTTTTGACTTTTTTTGTATGACTTCATCCTAGAACCAAATAATTTATAACGTAATAACAGTTGAGCAGATTCTAATAATCTTTATCTTATGATTCTTTAAAGGTCAAATGCAAATGGAAAGTTCTCTTAACTTCCAGTATGGATTTAAACACAATACACACTTCACATTGTAAAATAAGTTTAGGAAATTGAATGTTCGAGGACACCACTTAAGAAAATATAACGTTTAATAGGAAAAGTTTGAAGTGACAAACAGAAGTAACAAATTTCCATCTGGTGTCTCACGGCTTCCTCCAGAAGATGACACAGGTTGTTGAATTCTGGTGATTTTCTTCTGTTGACTGTAAAAGAAAAATGTGATTAATTTAGTCCAGAAACTGTTTTTTTTTTTTTAAACAACACAGTGTGATCACAACATGTTCATCTACTGACATATCATCAATTATATCAAAAACCACATGGCTGATATTTTTCAAAAAAATATAGTGTGATCACAACATGTTCATATACTGTCTCTATCCTGTTGGAGTTATTTGAAATCAAATTCAATTTTTTATAGACCTAAATGTGTCAAGCAACCGCCATTATTTTTCTCCCTTGTACTTTGTATCACATATCATCAATTATATCAAAAACCACATGGCTGATATTTTTCAAAAAAATATAGTGTGATCACAACATGTTCATATACTGTCTGTATCCTGTTGGAGTTATTTGAAATCAAATTCGAATTTTTATAATTTATTTTCGTTGTGCAAGCACAGGTTTGGAAGAAGTCAAAGCGAACCTACTTTAAATGCAGCAGATTTGACCACTACGTGACAATATTAAAGCGTGGTTGAGCTCAGGAGCCCTCGTACTATAAAGTCAGCTATGAAATATATTTTATATCTGTTCATTGAGCTACATTTTAAAGACATAAAGCCGCCCGCGCGCGTTGCTCGTGGCGATCGTGGCGAACCTACTTTTTAAAATCCTGCAGTTTTGAGCAATACGTGATTTTATTAAGGACACGTTCAGCTGAAGACCCATCTTTGCTATAATTTTAAAAACAAATAATTGTTTTTACCGTGTTATTCATGTAAAGTCCTGCCGTGATCGCTTCCCTCGCTTCCGTGAAAACAGCTCGAGTCTCCTCCTCCCTCCTTCCGGTGCGGGTGAGCTCGCCTCAGTACCCCTCTGAAACCAGCCCAAAAATCTCAAGAAATCTGGCGCGGCGCAGCACGGAATATCCGGTGGGGAAGGATGAAAGGGGGTCTCTGCGACGCACATATGACGTAACATCCGACCCGAGCCGACCGGTGGAAAAGGGGCACCGGTGACCCCGACGGGCCTCGTGGTGACCTCTCCATGTGTGCTTTGCGCGCCCACATCGCGGCTGGGCCGTCTGTGCCGCGCCGCCGCTACCGCAGAGGACGACGCGGACGCCACGACGCAAGCGGCTACGTCTCCGGCGCACGTGCCGAAGGTGACCACGCCTCATGGCTTTAGAGCCGTTTTGGCCTTGAGTCCATGCACGAAAAGGCAGGAGTCCTTTTTCCACCGGAGCAAACCCGTGAAGGTGACAGCCACCGATGCTGGAGTCCAGGACCCAGAGACTCTCCCAGAGGCTCGGATATAGTTGCGCTTTGGTCCACAAGCTGGAGCGCGCGGGCAGCGCGCGCACTGTGCCGTGCGGCTTCATGCGTTTATAGTGTAGCACGGCAGCGCATGGCAAAGTGCTGTTCTTTTACTGACCAGCAGGTGGCAGTACCCTCTAAAACCTGTGCATATGTTGCAAGAAAGGGTGTAGAAGAAGAAATCTACCGTAGAAGAAGAACTGTTTGAAATCACACAACAAAAACAAATGGCTTTCCGCTCGCTTGGGGAATTTAATACATTTATATCAAATAAAAAACATTCCTCCATGCGTCGCGACGCCGTTTCCACGACCACAGCGGCGCAGACAGCTGCAGGCTCTGGCGTGAAGGCTGTCTGTGAGGTCCCTACCCGACCTGTCAATCAATTCGGCGCGCGCGCTAGGCTTGCGGAGCTTCAAAATCTGGGAGGTGCACGACCACGCGCGAAACCAACGCGCTGGCCAAAGCGCGGGGGCGGGGACTATGCGATTGCGTCACTTTTCGCGCGCGCACCCTCGCGCCCTATGCGACGCGTCAACTATATCCTAGGCTTCAGGCTCTTGGTCTGCAGGTGATGAAGGAGCTGAAGAAACCTGTGGCTGCCCTGAAGGCTCTGAGCCCCTCATACCGGATCCGTTCACCCCGTTAGTGGGACCACCCTTGACAAATGGTGTGAATTGAGATGTCTTAATTTTGTGCGTTTTAATAAAGGTTTTTAATTTTTGAGAAAAAAAAAGAGAGACAAGATCTTTATCTTCTTTAACCCCTTGTCTTTTTTGGCTCTCTCTCTGCTCTTCAGCTTTACATTGCATGTTGGGTTATGTTGGTTTACCTCATTTAACTTGTAATGTGTTGGTACTCCAAGTTGATGTCACTAGGATTCTGAATGAGGCCGTCATGACCTGTAGTAGCTGATAAGCATTATAAAACACTTCTTGCATACTGTCTGGTGCAGATCTTCGTGACCAGGGCTCCAATGAAACATCTGTGTAAGCCTGTAGTGAACTCTGCCCTTGCAAGTAAACTGAGTTAAAAAACTTTTCTCCTGCCATCAAGTGTGGGTCTTATTTAACTATATATAGAGGATAAATAATAATAACTATAAATAGAGGATATTTTTATCCAACGTTTTGGTCCTTCGAGCCGGATACTAATAGGTGCTAGCCTTCTTTACTTATTTAATCATGGTACATCAATATTGATATTGGCCTCAAAAATTCTGGGTTGGTCATAAATAGTAAATCTGATGAGAGAATTTAGGATTATTAGGGTTGTAAAAAAATTATGTTACTCTTAAAACTAAAGAGTATACAGTATAACATTTAGATGGGACGTTTGCGAGCGATCCAATCATTTGAATGTCTTTTTGCAACAACCAATAAGAGCCAATAAGTTACAGATTTAGAGCCGTTCCTAGTTTTATTCTATATTTCCCTCGTAATTTCTTTGTTTTCCTCCTCAACCGCAGAGACAAATGCTCATCCCTCACTTTTTTACTGAGACGAAGGAAAACAGGCCAAGGGGAGAAGTGCAACAGCTCACCGTGGGAGTGGGGTGGTCTTCTGGCTGCACTCCTGCTGTGATCCCCCCGTGACAGCCCGTCTTGTATGCAGCGTCTTGCAGTTCTGCTTGGGGGCCTCGTACAAGACGGGCTGTCACCGGGGGATCACAGCAGGAGTGCAGCCAGAAGTTGCGCAATGTTTGTTCACTCAACGGGGGGTAAAAGACGTAAGACAGGGAGTCTTGCGGAGTATAACCCAGCCTTAAGTAGGGGTGGTACTATGACACAGTTTCCCCACATGACACATCCTTGACAAACTGATAATTGGTCTTTGCGGTTGGAGTATGCTGAGAACTGAGTGTCACTGGAGCATGGCCATCCATTCACAGTAAAATCATATACTTTTGACAAGATCGTGTCTCGACTTGTTTATCTTTTTATCTGAGCACTTGTTACAGGCAGAGGTTCCATTTGTGCAATGTGAAACACCGTTGCCGGATCCGTAGTTTTGTCAGTGGTTTGCGTTTGTGGAAGACGTGCAAGTCCTTCTGCGTTTCCATGTCGTTTGGTACCTTTAAATTCAATGTTGTAGGTGTGTGAGCCCAGGAACAAAGCCCATCGCTGTAATCGTGCTGCAGCCATGGTTGGAACACCCCTCTGAGGGTTAAAAATGGACACCAGGGGTTGGTGGTCTGTGATCAGGGTGAAGTGTCTTCCATATAAATATTGATTGAACTTCTTCACACCCCACACCAGACTTAACGCTTCTCTGTCTATTTGCGCATAATTACGTTCGGCTGCATTTAGGGACCTTGAGGCAAAAGTGATGGGTCGTTCCAATCCATCAGGCATTTTGTGAGATAGTACTGCACCGATGCCTTATGGAGAGGCATCACATGCCAGGCGGAGGGGAAGGTTTGGTGTGTTAGCACCTCCTCTGATGTAATGAGTTGCTTAACACTGTTAAATGCCTCTTCTTATTCTTTTGTCCAAGTCCACGTGACGTTTTGCTGCAGCAGTTTGTGTAGTGGGTGCAGAATTGTTGACAGGTTTGGTAGAAACTTGTGATAATAATTAATTAAACCCAAGAATGAGCGTAACTCACTGACATTCCTAGGCTTTGGTGCCTTCAAGACTGCTTCGACTTTGTCTTTGGTTTTGTGGAGTCCACGCCTGTCGATCTGATGTCCACAATACTCGATGGAATCTTTGAAGAACTCACATTTTTGTTTGTTTGCTCTCAGTCCATATTTTTCTAGCCTGGCCAGGACAAACAACAACACATGTCTCCAGGAGTACTCAGACACTGTATGTTCATACATCACCAAGTGCATTGATGATGTAACCAACCTTAAAACCATCACTGTTGGGGCTAATCAGAAGCCATGGCTGACAGCAGAGGTTTACAGACTCCTGAAAGCCAGGAATGCTGCCTTCAAAGCGGGAGATCAGGTGGGCCTGAGGGCAGCCAGAAAACCTGGACTCGGGCATCAGAGAGGCCAAGAAGCAGTATTCCAGGAAAATAGCTCACCGTTTCTGTGGCAGGGAATACAGACCATCACAAACTACAAACCATCCCCCCAGACTTGTGACAGCTCAGCCTCTGCACTGAACGAACTGAATGACTTCTTTGCTCGGTTCGAGGCATGTAACAGCACACCTGCACATAAACTCCCCCCCTCTCCTGATGGCCAGGTGCTGGCGCTGTCCACAGACAGCGTAAGGCGATCATTCATCAAGATTAACGCCCGGAAGGCCTCTGGTCCTGACAACATACCTGGTCGTGTGCTGAAGGACTGTGCAGGGGAACTCGCAGTGGTCTTCACAGACATCTTCAACATCTCACTGAGCCAGGCCATCGTCCCCACCTGTTTCAAAGCCACCACCATCATCCCTGTCCCAAAGAAGGCAACGCCCGCATGCCTCAATGACTATCGCCCAGTAGCACTCACCCCCATCCTGATGAAGTGCTTTGAACGGCTAGTCATGAAAAGCATCACATCTGTCCTCCCTGCCTCCCTGGATCCCTTCCAATTTGCATACCGACCTAATCGCTCAACCGACGATGCCATCTCCTCTGCCCTCCACACAGCTCTCACACATCTGGACACGAAGGACTCTTATGTTAGAATGCTGTTCATCGACTTCAGCTCAGCATTCAACACCATCATCCCCCAACAGCTCATCCTTAAACTGGACAGTCTGGGGCTGAACACCTCAATGTGTAACTGGCTGCTAGACTTCCTGACCGGGAGACCACAGACAGTACGGGTCGGGAGTAACACATCTAGCACCATCACATTGAACACAGGGGCCCCACAAGGATGTGTGCTGAGCCCCCTTCTATTCACCCTGCTAACACACGACTGCACACCATCATACAGCTCCAACCACTTCATCAAGTTTGCGGACGACACAACAGTGGTGGGTCTCATCAGCAACAACGATGAGACGGACTACAGGAACGAGGTGAGCCGCCTGGCCTTGTCAGAGTCAGAGTCAGAGAGAATTTATTGTCATTTGCACCGCATGTAGTACATGTGATGAAAACGAGATTATGTACACAGGGTCCCAGTTACATCCAACAACAAATGCAAGAGAAAAACAATAATAACATCTAGGATTAACTAAGAGAGACATCAGCTAGTAATACACTAAGCCCTAATGTAGTAGAAAAACATCATTATAAACAGCAGCACGAACATGAGTCATTATGAGCAGATGGTCACAGATGAACGCAGCAACAAGAAACAGATCAGTATCAACATGAGGGTGGCCATTGTGGTGCGGACACAACAATCTCACTCTCAACGTGGAGAAGACAAAGGAGATTGTTGTGGACTTCAGGAAGAGGGATGCCCAACATGCCCCTCTGACCATCAACAGCACCGCAGTGGAGAGAGTAGACAGCACCAAGTTCCTGGGAGTGCACGTCTCAAAGGACCTGTCCTGGAGCAGGAACACTGCAGCACTGGCCAAGAAGGCTCACCAGCGTCTCTACTTTCTCCGCAAGCTGAAAAGGGCTGGAGCTTCAACCCCCATCATGTGCACCTTCTACAGAGGTGCCATAGAAAGTGTCCTGACAAGCTGCATCACTGTGTGGTTTGGTGCATGTACTGCATCCTGCCGCAAGAGCCTCCAGCGCATCGTGAGAGCAGCTGAGAAGATCGTCGGCACCTCCTTCCCCTCACTGCAGGACTTACACAGCAACC
>JBBPBX010004927.1:60460-74317 GCA_038048925.1 Garcialebias charrua
GGGCACCACCATTTTTCAGAACATAAAGTTCAAGATTTTGTTTCTTTTTCTCATAATCCACTTCCACTTGTAGTTTTCCTAAAGGAGTTATTCTTTCACCCGTGTATGTCTTTAGTTTCACTGAGGTGTGTTTTAATGTCATTTTTGGAAACTTGGCTCTGTAATCTTCATATGAGATCAGTGAGAGGGCTGACCCAGTATCCAGTTCCATCTCCTTGTACTTTAGGTGTGAGCCATATTGCAGCCTTATATTTCTCCTTGTCTTTTATTGTGTGCAACTCAAGGCATGCCAAATCCTCCTGAGAAGAATTTGAGTCAGTTTCATTTGAGTCTGTGTCATTTATTGCATGTAATTTCTTGTTCTTTTTCCACATTTTTTTTATATTGTTTTGATCTGCACATTTTTTGTATATGTCCCTTTTTATTGCATTGAAGACATTCTTTATCCTTAAACCAGCAATTAGTGGCATCATGTGACTTTACCGCATCTGTAACAGCTCTGTGATTTATCATTAGGCTGCGCACGCATCTTATTGATGGAGCACGACTCTGTGAATTTTCCCTGAAGCTCTCCTGCATCTCTTGCTGCAGTTTCCATAGATATAGCAATTTCTAATGCACAATGTAACGTCAGATTATCCTCTGTGAGAAGTCGTTTCTGTGTGCTTTTATTGTGCATCCCACAGACGAAACTGTCTCTCAGCGCATCTGACAGCCCCTCCCCGAACTGACAGTGTTCTGACAGCCGCCGAAGCTCTGCGATGTACTCTGACGTGGACTCTGTTTTTAACTGATTCCGTTTATGAAATCTAAATCGTTCGGCTAAAACCAGTGGCTTCGGTTGGAAATGTCGTTGGAGAACCTCTGTGATCTCCTTGAAACTTTTGTCTGCTGGTTTGGCTGGTGTGATGAGGCTGTGCAGCAAGTGATAAGTTTTAGCTCCCATTACGCTGAGTAAAACAGCGACTTTCCTCTCATCCTCTACTTAGCCAGACAGTACTGTTCAACTCGCTCCACATAAGTTGTCCAGTCCTCCGTGTTGTTTTCATAAATGTTCATTTGTCCAACACCTCCCGACATTTTTCGTGTAGTGTCCGTTACTCACGTTCTCTGTCATCCTTATCCCATCCTCGTCGCCAGTTTAAGTTTCTTCTTATAACTTAACGATAATAATTTCAGCAGAATCCCAACGTAACGTCTCATGCTTTATTAGACATTTTTACAACTGTCAAGCAAAGATTCCAACTGTCAAAACAAAGATTCCTCCGCGCCATATCACACTTGGTATTCTTCCATATAGAACATAAAATAGTACCATTGAACAATGTACAGTATTGTTTTATCACATACATAACACTTAATAATACAGCTGATTCTGAACAACTTTCATGATCCTAAAAATGAGTACAAACATGTACATTTTAATCTCCTTTTCTCATATTTAAGTTCATTTGTTACTTTAATACACCTTATGAAGCAGCTGGGATGGAGACACTACACTACATATGAGCACTTTATAGAGATAATGGTGTATAATGAAGTTTGTATTTATTATGCTTCACATGTAGAAATACAAGCTTTGGTGTCTTGAGATCCTAAAAAATGTGCAGACACTTGGTTTCATCCAGCAGATGAGGAAGTGGACCTCAAACTGAGATTTTTCCATTCTTCACTCCATCTGTTGACTGAATCGTGACTGTGTCTGAATCATCTTCTTGTCTCCTGCAGGGCCGTCGCGCTGCAGACAGGCCTCAGAACGCTGGCTGGGGTCTGGGTCCAGTCAAAGAACATGGGGTTCTGTTTCAGTGCAAACCTGAGAACTGGACCGACCAGAAGAAACCTGCCCCCACTATGACTTACTGGGTAATAGGGTACGTCTCTATTGGTTTTGATGGGGGGAAAACACACTTGAGCTTTAAATTTCTGAAGTTTGAAGCAGCTGCTGATAAACAGGCACGTTGTAGAAAGGGAGGAAAGACACAGGCTGAACCTGAGAAAAGGATTTATCCCTGAAAGTTTTACAGATTGTAACTTGGGGATTGCATCGGGTTAAGTAAATTTAAAACTAGAGCAGGATCATGGGCGATGAATCTGAAGCGGTTTTGATCCAGATCTCTAATGTTGCAGGACTTTCCCTTTTCTTTATTTTAAAAGACATCTTTTGATCTCACATGCAGACGGATGTTGCTGGAGCCAGTTCCCCAGGAGTTCTACGTGTGTTTTCACGACTCGGTGCCAGAAATTCCCGTCGAGATGGCCTTCAGGCTCTCCTTCGGTTTGACTACGTGATGCACCGTCAAAGCGGAAGGTTCCAGACGTACTCTCAGGAAAATGAAACTCCACTTCCTAGCGCAAAACTTTACAGCTGTGTGCGAGGTGATGGAACAGGAAGGTACTTTGAGGTCGATCCTCGCCCTCGCAGGCCTCCATTTTCAATGATTTTCTGCAGATTACAGTGAAGCGTAACGAAGGCTTTGAGACAGACTCTACTTCAACCCACATTCTTCTCGTTCCTTGATTTCCACCAGAAGTGTTTGCCATATGAATACCTCTTCTCTTGTATGACCAGCTGATTAAATCATATTTTGCTGTGAAGGTAGACCAATAAAAAAAATCTGCATAAACTTCTGACCTTGTGGCAAACAAAGGTGCATTGATATATTGTTTATGTTTATTAAATTTGTTCATTTTTTTTTTTACAAAAGAAACAATACAAGACAATCCCATAAATGATAATGTACAAAATATTTAAAAAATGAAAGGTAGCAGAAAGAAGAATAAATCTTATTACTATATCTGCCCCTTTTTTCCAACAATCAGATTAAACAATAATAATCTTCAACCAACAGTACAAAATGACTAACTCTTTCTAATTTTCTAACTAATACAATACACATTACGCTATTTCATATATATATTTTTAACACATTTGTTTTGATCATTTTCTTAAATGTAAACAGTGACTTGGCATTTTTAACTACATTCTCCAAGCCATTCCATAATCTAATTCCCTGGATTGAGGTAGAACGTCCCTTCAAACTAGTTCTGAATTGTGGTTTTACAAACAACTCTGTCCCCTTAAGATTATAACAACTTTGTCTTTTAACAAAATGCATTTGGATATTTAAAGGTAATGCATTATTTTGAGCCCTATACATAACTGATAAAATATTATAGTCTACCAAATCATGGAACTTCAATAACTTCAGTTGATAAAATAATGTACTTGATGGATGACGGTAATGTTTTCTAGTGATAATTCTTACAGCTCTTTTCTGTAATACAAAAATAGGCTTTGTGATTGTTTTACACGCATTCCCCCAAACATCAATACAATAGATTAAGTGTGGAACAATGATTGTGTTATACAACAAATACAGAGCTTTATCATTCAATAGGTCTCTGACTTTGTACAGTACTGCAATCGATTTAGCTATTTTTATTCTTACAGAATTTATGTGTTGTTTCCATGTCAGTTTGTCATCAATGATAACACCCAAAAACTTCACCTCACTCACTCTACAAATCTCAACACCCTCAATTTTGAGTGGAACATCAACAGTTTTCTTTTTATTACTGAATATCATGTAATGAGTTTTTTCTAGATTTAATGATAATTTATTTATTATTATTATATTCATGTTTTATAAGCAGTAAATCAAAAACTTTACCTAATTTATGTATTGTACAGTTTTGTATGGAAATGGGCTCTACTGTCAATGAGCATTATTATCATTAAACATCAACAGTTTCTAATGTTTTATAGTATTTTACTTGATTCTAAAATACTTTCTCAATGAAAAAATGTTCAATATAGTAAAAGCATTACATTTTGTTAAACTTAAAATGCCTACTACATCATAAATACATTTGGACTAGATAGGTTTTGCATGATGTACATAAATGAGTTGTTTAAAGAGGCAGAGGTGGGGTTCTGTGGAATTGTTTGGAACAATTAATATCTTAACTGTTGCAGATAACTCAACGGACAAGCTCACTTAGGTTAAAGGTCCACTGGATGGACAAGCTAAAAGCTAACCAAACAGCTAAAACCAAAGTGGATTTTTGCCATCAAGCAAATCCGTTTGGATTATATTGAAAAGCTATACAAGCATGTATAAAGAAAATACTGTAAATCATATACTCTAACACATGTATAGATATATATGTACATACATATGTACTAGGAACATTTTGGAATTACTATTTAACCTGACGTGCATATCGAGGCTGGGAGGCAAACCTGAAACATCCTCGCTGAGACGACACATCTAACTACTGCTCCACCGTGCCACCTTTCAACAACTCTTGAGTTTCAGTGCTTCCCGGCCGTACACACAAGCATCGTTTTAAAAACCTTTACAGTGCTGTCAGTTTCACATTACACAGATATTCCAACAAAATGTGACATCCCTGCAGGAAGTGCCTCGGGCTGCACCAGAAGTTTCAAAGAACCATAGAGTACCTTGAAAATAACTTTGTAATGTGGAAATGATGGCGGTTGAAACAATTATAAAGTACTCGTTAAATTAACTTTATTTTGAATATAGTTATTTTTAAGAGGACTTTAGTTTCAGCTGTGTTTTGACTAGCCTTTGGCTCATCAATCCAGTCAGAAATAAGCTGTTTCTCCAAACAGGTCCTTCTAAAAGCTTTCTACAACAGGACACACATTAAAAGTGGGGGACAGTTGAACCCGGAGGCCTCCACCTCTGTTTAATGATGGACGGTTTCTTTTCACAATGTTGGATGTGATGTTTTTTAGAATAATAATAATCATTTTATTTAGAAGTGCCTTTCAGGACACCCAAGGACACTTAACAAACCAATACAGTTCAAACATTATCTGGATGGATCTGGTATCCTGGATGTTCGACTCTATCTACAAGATTTTTCAATTAAATGACAAGGTCCGGGGGAACCGGCGTGTCCAGCTGAGACGCACACTGCAGGATACGTCATGGACTCGTGGAGAGTGTGGCAGGTGATGTGTCTCACAGTCCTGTTTCAGAAGGACGTTGAAGACATTTAGATATTTGGATTTATGATAGCAGGGACTCTGCTTTTTGACATCGGCGGCGCTCTGTTTTATCGACTAGCAGGTAGTCCTCGACTTACGACGCCCCCGACTTACGACGTTTCGGACTTACGAATATGCATCTCATTAAAAAAATATATATATATTTATTTTATAAATGAATACATGTACAGTACTGTACAGTCACCAAGCACTTAGCCTATCCTAACACAGTTTTTAAAGATGGAGTGAGTTGAATTGTCTCCCTTTCACAGAAAGTGAAAGTAGCTCCCTTTATGTGAATGGAGCCTGCTGGGGAGGAGGGAGACAATTCAACTCACTCCTTAACTGTGTTAGGATAGGCTAAGTGCTTGGTGACTGTACAGTACTGTACATGTATTCATTTATAAAAATAAAAAAATCTTTTTTTTTGTGATCCTACTTACGAATTTTCGACTTACGAACGGCCCGTAGGTACGGAACTCGCTCGTAAGTCGGGGACTACCTGTATTGAAGAAGACATCGGCAGCAGTTTCGGCCATGACAAAGCTTCTGAGTCAGTGTGAAGGTTTGATCCGTGCCGTGACCTCGCAAAATCAGCTGATTTACGAGCTAAACCGTAAGGTGGAGGCGATTTATGAGAATCGCAGGCCACCTGCGGCTTCTGGGACCCGTCAGCGTGGTGGGCTTGACCTTGGGGGAGACTCATAGCATGAATCAGTGGAATGGATTCCCACAATTAAGCCATTTTGGAAACAGATCGTCCAGATGGACTCAAGGCTGAAGGAAAAAATATGTCTGCCTGAAGAAAATCAACAATCAAGCTTATCTGAATCTGACTCCCCGTCGGCCTTGGAAATGGGCAGACTATCAAATCTCTCCTGGGTCATGAGTAACCAAGGATAATAAACTTAATCTATCGCAACCTCCCCCCACCCCACCCCAGAACTTTCTGTGCAAGCTTATCAGAACTTGCTGGTAGAGTTTTTTTGATGTCTCAAATTGTGTCCTGATAGACAAGATGTGAAAGATCTTTTTTGTAATACCACTGTCTACCCTCATGGTTCTCCCCTTTTCCTATCTAAGATTATTATTCTGAAAAGGATAAGAAGGCTTAGTGTAGCTGCAGCTTCGTAAACTCCGTCCATCTTTCGGATGACTGTTCGTACATGTTCTTGCTGTACCTCGGTGCAATGATAATAAAGCTTATTCTGATTCTTAATAGCAGCAAAAACTTAGTTTAAAGTAACTTGATAAGAATTAACTTTGGTAATCCGAGTTTGTAGGTGATGTGTTGCATTTGGGCCCCCACTATCTTTCTGGTCTCATAGTAGATGGTGTCCCTGTTCCAGATGAGAAGACTGTCCAGGTTGCACATAAACATCCAGTTTATCCAGTTTATTTTAGTCTATGATTTACAGAAATCATAGACTTTTGGTAACTGTAACATCAAGATCAGATTTTTTTGTAGCCATGTTAACATCTTATCTCTTCATCAATCTGGTTTCAGGAAAAAACACAGCACAACAACTGCTTCTCTGAAGGTTCTGAATGATGTTGTTGAAGCATTGGATGCTAAGGATTATTGTGCTGCACTTTTCTTAGACCTGTCTAAAGCTTTTGACACTGTGGATCATAACATCCTGTGTCATAAGCTCTCAGAAATCGGTTTCTCTGATCACACCATCGGTTGGTTTTCTAACTATCTTTCCAATCGGAGGCAATGTGTTCAACATAACGGTACTTCTTCCAGCTATTTAACAGTTAAAAATGGTGTACCACAAGGCTCAGTTTTAGGACCAACTCTCTTTACAATCTACATAGCTAATGTAGGTCACTGCATCCCTGATGCATCCTTACATTTCTATGCTGATGATACAGTTGTTTACTGCCGAGCTAAAACAGTAGCTAAGGCTTTCCAGTTACTGCAATCCGCTTTTGACATCATCCAGTCAGATTTGTTCCGTCTCAAACTTGTCCTAAATGCTGATAAAACAAAAGGGATGTTTTTTTCAAATAGGAAGGCGGTTCCAGCAGATCCTCCTCTGATTTTATCTTCAAATGGTGTCCCTATTGAGTTTGTTGATTCCTATAAATATCTGGGTATCCTGATCGATTCACATCTCTCTTTTAAACTCCACGTGGAAAACCTAGTGAAGAAATTGAAAGTTAAACTGGGTTTCTTTTTCAGAAACAGATCATGTCTAACACTGAATGTTAGGAAACGCCTTGTATCTGTGACTTTCCTTCCCTCCATTGATTACGGTGACATTCTCTACATGAATGCTCCTACAAGCACCCTGCGGATGTTGGATGTTGTCTATCATGGTGCACTAAGATTCATAACTGGCTGTGATTATCGTACCCACCACTGCACCCTGTATTCACTGGTTAACTGGACATCATTAACCTCACGCAGACTCTTCCACTGGTACATTTTCATCTTTAAATCACTTCTTGGTCTGCTGCCCTCATACATCTCCTCCTACATGTCTTTGCGTGAGTGCAGCTACAGTGTGCGCTCTCAGGACATGATTACCTGCAGTGTTCCGTCAGTGAGGACTGAACTTGGAAAAAGGGCCTTCTCCTACTCTGCTCCTGCTTCATGGAATATCTTACAAAAAGATCTGAAGCTCTCGACCTTGACTTCTCTAAATGGTTTTCAGAATCTGTTGGAATCCTGGCAAAAACCAATGCAGATTTGTTCCTGTCTTTGATTTTATACGTCTACCTTATAATGTTTTGCTAGTTTTTTGATACTTTGTTTAAAAAAAAAAGTATTTCTTTCTTTTGTTTTTTTCTCTCTTTTGTTTTTCTATTGTTTATTGTTTGTTTACTGTTTATTGTTTAAGGAAATTCTACCATTGCTGTTCATCGTTCTTTAGTTTTAGCAGGTCGCTTTCGTAAATGAGCCCATGAAGTTCAATAAGATTTACCTGACTAAATAAAGGTTGAATGTAGCCCATTTCTCTGTTTTTAGGCTAACCAGAGGTGTTTTTCTTCACCACGTGTGTAATTGTCACAACACAGCGCAGCATTTGACCCAGCAGTTTCTAAACTGTGCTGTCTCTGTGTTCTCAGGAGGAAATCCTATACCAGTACCCCGTGTATGAAGCATCCAGCCGGCTGAAAGGAGTGAGGGGCATCTTCCTCACACTTTGTGACATGCTGGAGAACGTCACAGGAGAGCGGATCATCAGGTTTTTTTTAAAAAAAAAAGACCTTCAATTTACTGTGAAGACAGAGAAAATGTTCAAATCAATGCATTAAAAAGCTGTTTTGAGTTCAAATTTATTTTTAAAAAATGGACTGATGGGATGTTTGTTAACCTTGTTAGCAAATCAGTCATTTTCACTCTATTGTATATTAACTGTGTGACTGTTTTAATAGTGTGACTGTTTTAATAGTGTGACTGTTTATGAAGCATTCACACGATTCAGATCCATTTTTATTCTGTAATTTTTTTCTGCATGCAACTCATTCTGCAGTTTTTGTTCTGTTTCAACGACGCATACATCAAAATGTTCAGCTCATTCAGGACATTTCTGCTTTGTCTTTTGGTATTTGTGCAATTTTTACGGTTTGAAATATTTATATTTGTCGGCCATTATTTCCCTCATTGACACTGAATGGAGGTCTCTTCTAATTCTTCAAAATATTTGAGCTTTTTAAAACATTTTACTGCTCATTTCATCTTTTTTGTTTCTTTCACTTTTTGTCTGCTAAATTCTTATTTTTTCTGCCTTTTCAGCTATTTTTTAAGTATTTTGCTGCTAATTTTAGTCTTTTTTCCTGCCTGTTTATTTTTTGCTTCATTTTACCTTTTACCTCTTTTTGCTCATTTCAGCCTTTTTTTTTTTTTGCCTTTTCAACTACTTTTTTTTCTCTTTTCAGATTTTGTGTAATCTATTTAGCCTCTTTGTGTCCATTTTAGCTTACTTATAGAAACATTTTGCTTAGTCAGCCATGTTTTTCTCATTTAAAACGAACAGAGCTCTCGTCACATCCTTTAACCATTTGAGCTGTTTAAAACATTCTACTGCTCATTTCAGCTTTTGTTCTGGTTCAGCTTTTTTCAACTTTCTGCTACATTTCTGCTCTTATTCAGCGTTTCTGCTTTTATTTTCCTGCGTTCAGCAAATGTCAGCTGTTCAAGTTCAACTCCATAAACAGTTCAGAGATGAAGCCTTTTTGGCCTGGTTTAAGCTTCTTCAGAAGCTTTCAGCAAAAATCCTTCAGCAATAATCATTCACTCTGCATTTTCACAGGAAATGCAATTTCTTTTATGTTTGTTATCCTTGCTTCCAAAGTCCCTTCCAGTTCACAGTAGACTTTTCTTTAATCTGACAACTGGGAGAAAAGTGTTATTCGGTTACTTCTGTGTCACTTCATCTAAAATGTCCTGATGCATGCTCAATAATCCAGGTAGTTGAATCTAACAAGGTTCAATCCACTCTGAATCACTTTGGCTAGGATTGTCCCAAACTACCAGGTAGTTTCAACAAAGAAGAACTTGTCCAGAGGACCTGACTGAACCTGGTTGGATTTATCTACCTGGATTATTGAGTATGCATCAGGACGTTATTTGGTTACAGTTAACTTGTACTCATGTTAATCCCATGTTCAGCCTCTTCTGTTATTTTATTTTGGCCTCCTTTTTTCTAATCTCCATTTATTTCTGTTCCGTCGATCAGTTCGTCTCTGTGGCTCGGGAATCATCTGGTTCATGTCGGCTACTGGAAAGAGTGCAACAACCTGCTGGTCATTGGTCTTCCTGCTGAGAGGTAACACACACACACACACACGATGCACACAGATCTGTCTAGACGTCGCACAACTTAAAGGGGTCATAATAAACAGCACGTTCAGATTTGTAAAAAAAATCAGATGATCTGTGTTTCACAAAAACAATATTTTTAATGAGAAAGAAAATGATCTGTATATGTAATCTGAAAAGACCATCTGTTTTCTGCAGATGTCCTTTAAACATCTGCTTCATTAGCAAGGACCACGCCACAAAACACGTTTAAATTTTTAATGATGAAAAGATGAGGGATGGAGGGATGAGGGGTTGTAGGGATGAGGGAAGAAAGGGGATGTAGGAAAGATGATAGAGGGATGGAGGGATGAGGAGATGAAGGGATGTAGGAGAGGATGGAAGTAGGGATGAGTAGATGAAGGGAAGATGGAAGTAGGGATGATAGGAAGGGATGGAGGGATGAGGGGATGAAGGGATGAATGAATGTAGGAGAGGATGGAAGTAGGGATGAGTAGATGAAGGGAAGATGGAAGTAGGGATGATAGGAAGGGATGGAGGGATGAAGGGATGAATGAATGTAGGAGAGGATGGAAGTAGGGATGAGTAGATGAAAGGAAGATGGAAATAGGGATGAAGGGATGAAAGGGGAAAGGAAAGTAGGGATGAGGGGATGAAGGGACGATGGAAGTATGGATGATGGGAAGGGATGGAGGGATGAGGGGATGAATGAATGTAGGAGAAGATGGAAGTAGGGATGAGTAGATGAAGGGAAGATGGAAGTAGGGATGAAGGGATGAAAGGGGAAAGGAAAGTAGGGATGAGGGGATGAAGGGATGAGTGGGGCTGAAGGGCTTGGGATGAGAAGACTCTTGCGTGGGGTTTGGCCTTCAGGAACGTTTCACTTGTTTTCCTTCCCGAGCCCGACGATGAACCCCCCGGATGGAAACCTGAGCGAGAGAAAGCAAAGCACGGTCATGGATGAAGAGTAAACATGGAAGAAGGGAGAGGGGGGGATTGGGCTTGACAAAACGTAACGAACTGAGATGAGATGAATAGGTGAACGAGGTATAAGTAGGTTGCGTGGGATAATTGGAGGCGTGATTTGGGCGTGGCCCTGCTCCCAAACCTAAGTTAACTTATTAACTCCATTACTCGCTGGCCCTTTTGTTTCCAAAATGAACGTGTTTTTACAGGAAGGAGCATGTGGTTATAAATTAATTCTAGAAATGAATCAGAAAACCCTCCTGAGGTTGTGTCTGCCCACCTAAAGTGGCGGTCACGCTTGAATATTCTGCACCCACATTCAGACAAACGTGACTTATCTAAGATTTATTTTTCCTCTTGGCTGCAGGTAACAGAAACATTTAAGCAGCTTTAGTTATGCTGAAGTCCATGTCTGTGTCTCCCTGCAGGGTTCCTCTGCTGTCTCTGCAGACGGTGGTGGGCGATGTGGTGCGGACATTAAAAGTGATGTACGGCTCCTTGGACAGGTCCGCTTTGCTGTTGGTTCTGGTTGAAACTTCCTCTCATATGAAAATAACACCTTCTTACTCTCTTCCCCCTCCTTTGTTTTGTTCATCCTAAATATGATCATTCTTCTGTAGTACTTTGTACTCCGACTTGATTGGACATCTCCCATGTGTCCATTGCAGGGCGTTCTGTGAGGAGGACCACACTCCCAGACTGGACCATTTCTTCTGCTTGTTCTTCCAGCAGCTCATCCAGCCTTCACGTTTGAGGGAAGGCTCCTCAGCGCCACCACCTGACGTCTGGGAACTCTTTTTTTAGACGGTTTACCAGCGGTGCGATGGCTCACTCTGCCTCCAGGAGTCAAGGTGAGTTCCTGTGAATCATCATGAAACAGCAGTGGATGAAGCACAGACATATGTCTATGGCATTAAAAAAATAGATGTCAGCCTATCATCCATCCTCACTATGAAATTTATCACTTGATTGACAGACAGGGCAGCCAGTCTGAGGCCCCGTTTACACGACGTGAAACATTCGGTCGTTCATTTACAGACAACAGCCCTGATTCTCTCTGAAACCGAAGGTTGCTGAATCCAGGTCAGAGTGGAGATTTTTGGGGGAACCCCCCCCCCACGAAGGTGTAAATTCCTCTGCAAGTGAAGTTGCACATGTGCACTACAGGCGACTGTTTTTCTGCACTAACACCAGTTATAATAAACGGCAGAGAGCAGAGTGTTTTTGTGCTGCTCACCCCTTTTCAGCATGTAGGAGCAAAACTAATAAAATCCAGTTCCAAAGAGACGTTGGTGTACTCACCAGTTTGGATGTAACTATCATGGATGATGAATGCAGCTGAGGCTCCAGGGTTGCCAGATCATTTTAAAATGTCTTATTTACCCCCTTTTCTGTGCACATGTTCAACAAACACAACACACACCTCATCTTAGAATATCTTTACTCAGCACATATGACAGTTTAGGTCAAAATACTATCATTTTAAAGCAACAGTACTATAGCTCATCATTTCTTATACTTTCTTATCTGGCAACCTGACTGGCATGGAAACTACAGCATTTTTGTGTAAACCCACTCGTTTTTTATTTTTTACCCCCAATAAATATTGAAAAACACTAATATTTCCAAAGGTTGTTCTCTTATAGCCTTATAGTAGGTAGATCACTTTGACTTGGTCATTTTAACATGCTGAAAAAGTGTGGACACCCCAGGTCTGAATCAATGCTCTGGAAGCCTCATGTAGAGCGTCTGCTTTTAAAGCAGCTTTGGCGCCATCTTTTGTTCACACAAAACAAAAACAAGCTGAAGTTTGAAGAAATGTGCACAACATAAATTAAGACTTGTGCTCGACATTGTGCTGCCTTTCTATTTTATTCACAGGTGGAGGTGGACATGGTTCTTTCTGATTTTGAGTCTTCTGATTTTGGAGAAATGGTGAGAACCTGATTTGTTTTTCCAGCTAATTTATCTCCTTATATTCAGTTACAAGTCATAAGTGATGTTAACTTGTGTCAAAGAGGTGATTGGTGTCATATTACTAAGTTTGGTGCAGTTAAATGAGTACACATGCAGGCTGTTATGTGTTAGGTGTTATACCATCTGTCTTTTGGTCTCGTCAGGGGAGAGAAAAAAGTAAAATGAGGTGGTTGTGTTGGTGGATATGTGTATTTTTATTACGAACATAAAAACTGTCTTTTCCTGAGACCACAGCATTAATATACTGTAGTGTGGAGGCCAACAGTTGTGAATGAAACTGAAGTTTCATGATTATCAGTGCCCTGGTTCATCAGCGCTACAGTCCCCCAGAGAAACCTGCTTGGAGTCAGAATGGACCTTACCAAGCTCCGCCCACAGGGCCGCGTTTCAATGGCTAATGCCCATTTCCCGTCACAGCGCAGCTACCAGGGCGTGACCGTCTCACAAACAAAAGCTACAGTAGTAATAAACACATGCTAATTTACCCTGCTGCATGCTCAATAATCCAGGTAGAAAAATCTAAAAAAGCTAAGTCTGGTCCTCTGGACCAGAGGAATGTCCAGAGGACCAGACTTAGCTTTTTTAGACATGCTAATTTACATTGTGAGCTAGCATACGGTGCAGAAAGGTTTTGCGTCAGGGCTGGAAAAATGGTCCTCCACTGTCAGTGGGGTATCTGTACAGGAGATGTCAGGTACCCTGACCGTATTTGTGGAAGTAAAATTCACAGTTTTCCTAAATGTGAAACTGAATGCCTTGCTTGGATCAACGCTTGTGCACGACCGCATTTACTGATACCGATACAACTTCTACACCTTGAAGCCTGTCTGTTACACAGTCTTACATTAGCTGAAGAGATCAATATGCAATGTGTACCGTATCTAACATACATTAAAGATTTCATTCTACCTGAAAAGGCTTTTCACTAAACTGTAATCGTGTTACCCACGCTAGCACCGAGTACAGTGTATCAGGCCTAGGCACACTCAAACATTTGCCAACAACAGAAATCACTGATTTCAAAAGTAACCCTCAAAATCATGAATTCCCGACTTACCCAGCCTTGCAAGAACAATAGACATCAGTGATCTTGTCCACAGCTGTATTAATGCTGGGGGTG
>JBBPBX010004928.1:0-36457 GCA_038048925.1 Garcialebias charrua
CTGGCTTTGCATCGGTGATGGTTTGGGTTTTCATTTGTTTTTATCTCAAGACCATATTTTGGTTTTTATCTCTTAAAGACCATATTTTGGTTTTTATCTCTTAAAACCATATTTTGGCTTTAATCTCTTAATCTTCAATCTCTCTTGGACTGAGGAAATGTTTAACTCGCTCTTATTTGACACTTGTTTAACATTTGTTGTTAATGTTCGATTCTTCCGTGTGGGGCGATATCAGGAGCAGACCAAACTGTTTCCACTCCAGTCTCTGTCAAACACTGATAACTCAAGACTTTTCAGCTCCACATGGCTGACAAAGCAGATCTTGCTTCTTCTACCCCTCAGGTGTGTCTGATTATTTCCCAGCATGCCCTTGAAGTGTTGCCAACAAACCAAAACTTGTAGAAACATGCGCACGTCTCCATATTTGTCTGTAATGATGCATTTGAACTTATGAGTGGAAAAGGCCGTTTGTCTTTCCCTTGTGTGTTCGGACACTTTATGCCTGAGGCTCCTGATCTACGAGGGTTCTTTAAACAGGTTCCAACGCTGAACTGGAGAAGACTCCAGTTCTTTGTGTTCCCAGTACAGTACTGTACGCTCTGGTTCTGGTACGGAAAAGTTCCATCTCAACACAAACCATTTCCTGTCTGGAGCTTAAGGTGGACTCACGGAGACCAACAACCAATGAAATGCTCTGAATTCTCTGTTTTAAAATACGCAGTAGGTTTTACTCTTACTTTGCTTAATTTAAACCAAAAGACTTTGTTTTAACACGAAGAAGTCAGATGAGCAGTGGAATAACACGAGCGATAACTAGAACCAGATCAGAACCCTCCCTGGTTGAACCTGTTAAGTGGAAAAACTCTGAGCCCAGGACTCGTAAGGACAACGTGTCCTGCATGTCTTCACTTTGTTCTGGCCCTTTAACTCCAACAGCTGACGACTAAAAAAAAGCGTTCAATACAGAAACAACTGGACTTTATTTGTAACAGAAGACGTTTCGTCCTTCATCCAAAGGGCTTGAACGCTTTTTTTGATTTATCATGTCCTGGATGACTGAGAATCTTCACCAGCAAACAGCTGACGACAAAAAAAACTGAATATTTCACGGGAAAGTTGATATACCGTAGTTGCAAAATAAATGCATTTTCTCAAGGTTTCATTAGTTGTTGTTTTTTCAGATTACAATTGCTACAAAAAATTTAATCTACAGCAGATTTGACCAAGTGCACAAATATTTGGGATGAACAGTTCAGATTCATTTTATTTTGGTGTCACGTTTACTGACAGTGGTTCTGCTGACTATTTTTTCAAGGGAACAAAACAAAAACAGCCCAAATATTCTAAAATTTCTAGTAAAGTCTGAAATGATAAAAACACTAAATGAGCAAAATTCTTATTGGAATGGCTCTCAATAAAAAGTAATAATAAAATACACAAAGATAAGTGGATAAAACCTTAAACACAAGCAGAAGGCTTCACATCACGGCACACTCTCTTGACGACACTTTGCCCTGCAGAACAAACAAACGTTTAGTTAGAACCTTGAAGGACAAACTGAATTCATAGACGTCAGTTAATGAGAACATTCACAGCTGCTGCAACAGTCTGGTGTATAAACTGTAAAAGAAGTGTAAAGAAAACAAGCTGTAAGTGCTAACAGTGGCTCATTGTGGTCTCCATGGTAACCACACAGCCATGTGGCTGAGAGGCAGACTAAAAAGTAAGCCTCAGTCATCCCATCTGATGGTCAGACATGTGAGTTTTTATATTTCTACAGTTTTTTTAACACTTTAATGAAGGCAGGACATGAAAAATATTTAAAAAAGTTATCTCACATTTAAATTTGAAGAACAACAGGACAGGAACTCTTGACTTGTTTTGACTTTTTAACACTCTGGTATGATTTAAAACTAGTAATAAGCCCTGACCTGCTCTAAATCTGAATTCAGCTTTAGCTTTCTTTTGTACTTCAGCACCAAAAATGTACGAGGGGAAAATGACAAGTATTTTACCGTCTGCACCACTTCCTCCTCCCCTTCGCCGTTTTCTATCTCCACCTGAGTCTTGGTGACACTTCTCACGGCCACTTCCTGCAGGACACGAGGTCAGCCCACAGGTCAGACCAAAAGAATCTATGAAATTCATATATGACTAAAGAAGAAAAGGTTGTTACCTCTCCATCAGCGTTGATCAAAGAGGTCACCATGACACTTCCTGTTCCCCAGTTAGCCTGGCTCTTCCACAGTAAGTCAGAAGGTGGACTGTGGGCGACTCCAGCATCAGCAGACCACACCTGAGAGAGTACAATTCATACAAACAGAGCCAGACATGTAACATCTGAGGAAAAAGTCACAAAATGTAAATATTTAATCTGTTGATCTCATCAGCTGATGTGGTAGGACATCAACAGCAGGAGGTGGGAACAAAAGTGTGCATTTAATCAAATTTGTCATTTTGATTTCAACTCCATATGATCAGAAATACTGAGGCAGGTGTTCAGAAACATTTAACACTGAACACTGTGTTCATAGGGGACAAAATGCAAACCAGGGAAATCTGTGATGGTACGTGGACCAAACAGAAAAGGAGGCGGTCGTTACTCATCACTGTGACAAACACTTCCTCTTGAAAACAGACACGAGTTTATTAGATACATTGCAGCTAATATCAAAGCTACACGTGTGTAAGTGAAACATTTTTAAAATGAGAAGAGCTGTGAACAAAACACCAGAAAAAAGATTGAAATGTCCTTCACATCATCATCATCATCATCATTAGTCAAAGATGACACAAATACGATGGATTTACACAATACTGTATTTACTGTAATATCTATAAAATGTAATGCAGTGTTTACTCTACGCCCCGCCCACAGAACCGAGCGTCCCGCCTACTGAACCAAACTGTGCGCACCCCCGTCAGTACCAACGTAGCACTAAGCTAGCGGCGCGCAATACAGGCATGCTAGCTAAAAGGTTAAAGGCAGCGCTCACACTGAACCCCCTCCCCCCGTTTGAAAACTGCCGGTACAAACGGCACGCAGCTCAGACGTGTGGTGTGCCCCCCACCCTCGACAAAAATCACAGACGAGATGAGCACCCCACCATGACAAGTTCTCTGGAGGAAACATTGTAACGTGAACATTGTTTGTGTCCGACACAAGTTTATTTGACAGAAGCGTAAAACAAAGGCTCGTAAAAAATATTGTTACCGTGACGGTGCGTCCAGCCTTGAGGACGTACTTTGGGGAGAACTTGTAGAGGATCTCGTCCTCGTCATCAACTTGTCTTCTTATTCTCCAGTTGCCTAAAGGCTGGTCCTGTTAAACACAAAGAAACAAACAATCTTCCACAACGGCAACAGAAATTGTAAATACAAGATAATTAAAAACAAAAAAAAGTCACGGGGGATTCGTGTGTTGAGTTTTACAACTTTATTCTGCTGATGATAAATTAGATGAATAAACACCGTGTCCATGTGCACTGTCACAGCCGTGAAGACTTTCTTCAACTCGTCTTCAGCTGCTGAGTAGCGGGGACATCATGGGGACAGTGTCTTACTGTCTGGTTGGACAGAAAAGCGCTCACTGGACACGAGGACGACGTTTGGACTCATTCTGCTGCACCTTGGCCCAACGCAACGTTACAGGTTGAATGGACCAGGGATCCAGTTGTGATCCAGAGGTGGCATCACAAAATGTTTCCTAACCATGCTCTTCTCAACAGGGTTACTTTATTGTACATTTTCCACATTGTTTCAATTTATTGAAGATGGATAATATTAAACAAAATTCTTGCGGATGTTTAGTGCTTTAAAATTATCTACGGACTACTCTAATACTGTTGCCATTTAGTTTATTTTTATACTTTTTTCCTGCTAAAACTCTGTAAAACTAGAACTCAGGGTTGCCTTTTCTCAACATTTCTTACTGCTACAGTCACCAGATTATGTTTGAAGTTGACATATCTATCACTAGACACCAAGTTCGCCCAAACCATTTGATTGGATTTTTATTTATCTTTTTACATTTAACTGACAATTCGTATTGAACCACATTAAATCTACAGCTGTGTTGTGCCTGTAGGGCGTATTAAGATCAGGTCTGAACTAGCGGAGTCTTGTTCCAGACCTGCTCGGAGTCGTTGGTGAGTGTGACAGCGTTTCCATCCATGTCGGTGGGTGAGATGGTGACGACTCCGCTAGCCGTGGCCTCCTCCGACACCAGCAGCTGCTCCTCTCCACGCATCTCAGACACTTCCTGAACCTCGGCCTCGGCCCTCTTCCTCTTGGAGAAGCGGGAAGAGGAGGATCCTGTTGTCCTGGAAACCGTCACTCGAGCCGATGGAGTGGGGGACAGTTTTAGCCTGGAAGAAACACACAATCGCATTCTAACTCGTTTGCATTTTTGTTTTTAAATAAAAGAAAACGAATCGTGCTATAGACTTTTTAATTTTTATTTTGACTCTGTTTTATCACAATCTAATACCTGCCCTCTTTTCAGCCGTTAACGACTGATGTGGAATCATGATTTTAAAGGTAACAAAGTGTCTGATAACTCGGGCGTGACACTGTTCTGCAGAGCACGTGTTAAAACGCACACGTAAACAGATGTACCTGTGTTCCTCTCCCTCCAGCAGCTTCCTGTAGGCGTTGATTTCCATATCCAGAGCGAGCTTCACATCCAGCAGCTCCTGGTACTCATTGAGCTGAGCGTTCATCCGCTCTCTCAGCTCAGACATCTCTAGTTCTTTTCCTTCGATGGCGCGGCGGTGCGCATCTCGCTCCAAGGACAGAGCGTCCTCCAGCTCTTTGATACGATCCTCTGAGGCAGCCAGCTACACACACAAACACAGGACTGATCAGAAGCAGGAAGCCCGAGGAAGAAACGTGCACACGTCGACATGAGAGGCTTCAGTCTGCCCGAGACAACCTGTTTCCGTCTCGGACAACCAGATCTCGCCTCGAGGTTGTCCGATGGACAACCAAGTGAAACAGACACAAATTAACATGAATTAAAAGTTCTCCGTTCCTGCTGTAAAACTGAAGGGGGGGTGCATGTTTTGTTTTGGTCTTTTTGAATTCATCGAACGATGATGCAGGGATTAAAATGGCTGCTTTCAAACGATAAACAGAACCAGAGCCACAGTTTGAGCCAGTCAGAGCAGAGCAGGGCGGGTCCTGCTGTCTGGTACACGGCGTGTGCACATTTAGAAACAGACTGCAGGTGAGAGCACCAGTCAGTGTTTCCTGGAACATTTTGCATGGAGGACACCCCGCTACCCTAACTCAAAGTGATGGCGTGTGAAATTATTAACACTGTGTTTTCCGTACCATTTACAAGCAGGGTGCCCCGCCCTGTCAAACCGAGCGCCCTGCCTACCGAACACCCCCACACCAACAGTTTGGTTGGCGCTGCCAGAAGACGGACTCATCAGGGTGGGAGTTGGACTCCACCAGGGCTGCCTGTGGTCACAGATTCTGTTCATAACTTTCATAGACAGAATTCCTCGGTGCAGTCGGGGGTGGAGGAAGTCCTGTTCAGTAACCTGTGGATTCCATCTCTGCTCTTTGCAGATGATGTGGTCCTGTTGGGATCTTCAGCTCTCACTGGAGCAGTTCGCAGCAGAGTGTGAAGCTGCTGGGATGAGAATCAGCACCTCTAAATCGGAGGCCATGGTCTTCTGTCGGAAAAGGGTGGATTGTTCTCTCCAGGTCGAGGGTTCTGCCTCAAGTGAAGGAGTTCAAGTATCTTTGGGTTTTGTTCACGAGTGAGGGAAGAATGCAGCGTGAGATTGACAGACCGATTGGTGCAGCATCTGCAGTGTTGCAGACTCTGTGTCGGTCCGTTGTGGTGAAGAGGGAGCTGAGCTTTAAAGAGAAGCTTACCGTTTACCAGTCGATCTACGTTTCTACCCTCACCTTTGACCATGAACTCTGGGTAGTGACCAAAAGAACGAGATCACAGATACAGGCGGTTGAAATGAGTTTCCTGCACGGGGTAACTGGACTCTCCCTAAGATACAGGGTGAGAAGCTCAGTTATCCAGGAGAGACTTGAAGAATCGCTGACCTCCACATCGAGAGGAGACAGTTGAGGTGCTTAGGGCATGTGCGACTGGGAGGAGACCCCGGGAAGACCCAGAACACGCTGGACAAACTGTTTCTTGATTGGACTGGGAACAACTTGGGGTGTTCCTAGATGAACTGGAAGAGGTGGCTGTGCAAAGAGATGTCTGGGCCTCCCTGCTCAAGCTGCTGCCCCCGAGACCCAATTTCGGAACAAGCTAAACATAATGGATGGATAAAATGTACGTTCATTAACAAGTCAAAACTCTTGATGGAGAAAAATCAGTTCATTGAAGGTCTTTTAAGGCAAAAGATCCATTTTTGTTGGAACTAGTTCGTTTATTAATTTACCACCTCGATGCTGGCTAACTTGTGGCTTGACGTTCCTCCATTTGTGCAGAAACACTGATGCACATCTGGTCAGGAGTGAGCTGTGATGATACACTGGACGTCCAGGAAGTATAAACTCAGCTAAAAATTTGCACACTCAATGTTAGCAATAAAGTAATTAAATTTATCAACCTAAAAAATTAAAAAGGTTATTAAAATGCACGTGAAAGCCTCAAAAATGAAAGGTATCAATGCTTTGGAGCTACAGCAACAAAATAAGCCTGAATGTGTGTTTTAGAGTCACCTGTTTCTGCAGGGCGCTCATCTGATAACCAAGACTCTCTATTCTCATCCGGGACTCCTGCAGCTCCTCCCTCGCAGAGCTCATGGCTTTGTCATTCATCTTAGAAGACACCTTGGCATTATCCAACTAAATTAAGAGAGACAGATTTAAGTAAAAAATATATTACCGGTACATTTAAACATCCACAAAGAGAAAATAAATTGTGTGTTTGTTACCTTGGCCTGAAAGGTTTGCTCCAGTTCATCCTTATAGAGAGAGACTTGCTCATCATGCTGCTTCCTCAGATCCTGCCGGGATCACACAAACCAGATTATATGACGTTCTCCTGTAACGGACCTCTGGTGGCAGAACACTGAGCTCGTCCACACCAGGTACTTGGAATTTATTTATTTATGATTTCTTTTTTCATTATTTGTGAAAAATTGACAAACTTTTGTTTAATCTATAATCCAACCTACACTGTAAACAAAGTTTCTCCATCTACTGTTAAATTGTATTTATTCAGCCACATAGAAGCATAAAACATACAAGAGAAAATCACTGCTGATGGAAGCAACTCTCTAAACTAAACTCTAGTTTTACAACAAAGACAGTGAAGTTTGTTCTCTTTTGTTTTGAACTGGTAAACATACAGTTAAAGCTTGTGCCAGTTTGAACTCGTAGTCCTGCCTGCCTCCAGAATCAACCTCAACAATTCTTTGTTCCCGTCGGTGACGAGACTCGCGCATCTCCTGGGAAAAAAAGGGAAATTTTAACAGGATTATAAAGATACAGCTGAAGTTCAAATCTGGATGAGTTTTTATCTTTGGTCTCTGGTTTCAAACTCTTCACGCTGAAGCAGCAGGCGATCATTACACATCATAGTTTAAACTCCCAACATCTTATGATCTCTGGTAAATTATATTGAGCTCCTAAAACGAGGTTTGTGCCATTTACCTCTTCAAACATGCTCTTCCTGAACTCCAGCTCTTCGGAGAGTGACTGACAGCGATTCTCCAAGTCCACACGCATCAGAGTCTCCGCCTCCAGCTGTCGCTTAGCAACAGCATGGCTGTCTTCTGCCTGTTCACCATATGAAGCAGGAAGAAATGTGGTCACGTACAGACAGTGCAGTAAATTATATAAATAGTTGTTAGTGCAGCAGCAAAGGATTCTTGCTCAAAGACAACATTTTCATGTTTTGTAAATATATATACAGATACTGTATATATATAAACATAAATGATTTTTTAAATAGTACCGGTATTCAGGTTAACAATGATCCAGGCAGCTGCTTTATCTAAACGAAGGCTTAATAACCAAATCATATTATTAGAAATACTTTTTTTTGGTGTTTATTTGTGAATTATTGAAAAAAAAAAAAAATACCGGTAGATTTCGATTGATAGCGTTTTGTTTTAAGGTGGCAGCTATTGTTCTGCCAGGATGCTGTTGGGGGACTGGTCATAAATGTTTGGTATTCTTGGCCTCACATGCATAGTAGATAATGACAGGATTTGTGTTTTATTTTACTTTCACTTTTCTTTTTACAGTAGGTTTGTTCAGGAATCCAAACTTTAGGTGCCTTTTATGCTTGGACTGTTTACTTTTTTCTTGTTTATACAGCTGAGCTTGGTGGTAAACACATCCAGACTACTGTATGGGGTCACAATTACCGGTAGATACAGCATACACTAATTCTGCATAATTATGGATGAATATTAAGTTCTGTGCATGGAATTTAAAGGGTTTTAATAATGCCATTAAAAAAAAGCTGTACAAAACGGTCTAAAAATGGTTAAAGTGCAGATTGCATTTCTCTAAGAAACACATTAAAACGATGAGAAGCGCAGAGTATCCAATGTGTTGGCCAGGCTTACTTCTCATTACACTCTACAAACAAAAGGGGGGTGCTCATTTATGAACATAAAATTGTTTAATGACAAAGACTGTTATAAAGATACAAAAGGCAGGGTTGTATTAGTAGAAGGAGAAATAAATGGAGAAATAGTTTTGCTTGGGAACATTTATGCACCCAGTGTCCATGACAAAAAAAATTTGGCCTCCCTACTTGGGAAAATTACAGATATAGACTTTCAAAATAGCTCAACAGGCGGTGATCTTAACTGCAGTCTCTTCCCCATAAATAGGAACCTGCCCCATAATAACCAGTCAAGAACAAACAGTCATATTAAACATGATTGATGTGTGTGACATGAATCCCAACACAATAGGTTACACAATTTATTCTCGCCCTCATCTGCCATCATCCCATATTGACTAAACATTCTTTTCTAAACACCTTGCTCATTTAGTAGAGCAATCTGATAGTGGCTCTATTGCCCTTTCTGACCACGCCCGTTACTTTCACAATGCAGCCTTAAGGCCTGCAGAGCAGTTGTTACATTAGAGATTGAACTCATCCCTGTTGAATGTAATGATAATGATACCGATCCAAGATCAGTACGGGAAGCATACAAAGTCTACATGTGAGGCATGATTGTTTTATACTTGAGTAGGAAAAAAAAGCCTACAAGAACAAGTTGAAGTTGAAAAAGAGGATAAAAAACTAGAGGAAGATTTCTATAGATAAGAATAGGATGTTGTTTTGAAAGAGCTGAAAGAGGCCAGATTAAGATTACTGGTAACTAACTTAATTATAAGGGCAGACAAATCAGATACCGGTATTTTATTTGTCGGACAAAGGATGTTTGAATCCGGCAATAAACCAAATAAGCTGTTGGCTCGACTGGCTAGAAATGATTATTTCCCAGTAAATGTCTTATGTTAGCGATATGTGGTGAGGACCACCTGCAACAGATAAATAATATTAATATTATTAGTTCAGAAATGAATACTGAAACTCACTCAGGGTCACTTCTTGAAAGGAGATAAGACAATGAACAAACGAATGAGCCAAACTGCTCGAAGAACCTGTTACTTTAACAGAAATAAATAAACCAATCCCTCGCTGCAGTCAGATAACTCCCCAGGTGCTGCCGGACGGACTCTGTGCAGTTTTATAAAACTCTAAAAGATAAAACAAACAAATTACTACTCTGTGTTTTTCACTAAATCTTTTGAAGAGGGGTAACTTCCCTAATCTATGCATGTTGTGCATAATAGTTATTCCTAAAAAGAATAAGGACCTGGAACAATGTTGCTTGTATCAGCCAATCAGCTAGGAGTTGATATAAAATAATTGCAGCCAGCTGATTAGAACGGGCAGTGACCGACACAACATTGTTGATGATGATCGGATGGGCTTTATAAACGGTTGTACTTCTTCACTAGACGACTTAACTAATACAGTTCACTATCTCAGTTCTCATCAAACTAAAGGAGGAATTGTGTCGATGGACACAAAGAAAGCTTTTGATCGTACTGAGCAGGAGTATTTACAAGAAGTGTTGAGAAGACCTGGCCTTCAGTCTGATTTCATCAGCTGGGTACAGATATTGTATAAAATGCCTACGGCCTCTGTTGAGTATGGTAACATTAACAGGTAAAAATAAACTAAAAATAGAATTAAATGGTTAATCTTAATAAAGTATATTTTTAATTAATTAATGTTTTAATTTAATTACGATAATCAAAATAAATACAGTTGATAGGAGGGGCCCTCTACAGTATTGATGTGTTTTCACATCTTTTAACCGCTGAACCCTGAAGAATAAACATCTAACTTAAATTAATTAAAGTTATCATAATAAAATATTTAGTAATAATTTTGAAACATTTTATTTGGGATAACTTTCTAGTGATAAACCTGATCCTTATCGAATTAAGACGTTTTAGATGTAAAGTTAGCATTTCTGTGAATCTGTTAGTGACGCACGTACAGGTTTTAACCCTTCTAAAGTGCACGGATTAAAGAATCCCTCACGTTTACAAATGCTAGAAAGAAACGTGTTGCTAAAAGAATTGTTTCTAGTGATTATTTTGTCAGGCAAGTATTTTGTTTGTCAGTGTTTGAACAGATCTGTGGTGCCCACCTTGGCCAGCTGGCTCTTGATGTCAGCGAGCTCTGAGCTCAGCGAAGCGTTCTGACTCAGAGCTGTGGAAAGAGACGCTTCGCTCTTATTCAGCTGACCCTCCAAACCGCCCACTCTGGACAGAGCTGCAGCAAGATCGCTGTCCTTCTTCTTGACACTGCAGGACAAAAACAATCAGAATCTTAGTGCCAACGTCCGAGCTTCTCCAAGTGTTATCCGAGCAGTATTTTTCTGATTATGTGTGCAATGTACTCATACTCATGCAACATCAGCTGGAGGGGTTTCAAAGCAAACAACAGTGACAAAAGCAAAGTATAGAGATGCACCAATTTTCATTTGGGAGGCTGACATTGGATTCTGACTATTGTCCTACATTGCACCTATGATGTGCAGAAAAAAAAAGAATACCCATCCATTTGTTTTCTTTACTCTTTGTGCAGGGTCGCAGTGAAGCTACAGCCGTTATTGTGTGAGAGATTGACTACATGCTGGACATGTCACCAGTCCTTCGTAGAAACGCACGGAGACAAATCATTCTGTTGGAATAACAAGAGTCCTGCTGCAGTCCTGTGCTGCCACGGAGTTCATTTGTAAACATTTCTCTGATAGAAGCAGAGCAAACTTCAATTCTTTCAACTCCTGTGCTATCGAACTTTTCAACTCCTCCCCTTTTCTACACATAGGAAAATAAAATTAATCCTGCACCACAATAAACCCTTTAAAGTTTTTGTCTGTACCTGACCTAATTAGAACTGGTGTTCTTATATTCTCCATTTTTTATATATCTTGTGTGGTTCCTTGTGTATGTTCCTCTGTACTGAAACTCTGGCACAACAATTTCCTGCGGGATCAATAAAGTTCTTATCTCTTATCTTCTTTACTCTGTGTAAACTGTCACAACAAGAAGACCGTCTCACGAACCTGTTCCTCGACAAAACTCTATTCAAGCAAACTGCAACTGAGACAAAAGGATGAAAACAACACTTTCAACACAAGCAATTTAATAATATTGTACATGTAAAAACCTGCATGACTGGGTTCAAAGAATCAGCTGGAAAAGAGCCTGTTGTGTCTTGTTTTATCAGAAACTTTAGAGAAAAAAAATTCACATTTCGTTTTTTTATTATATATATTTTTGAAGATAAATCAAAATCAACCAAAATTACCGGTAGAATCTATAATATCACCCCACAGAACCAAACCGGGTGCGTCTCTTAACAGAACTCAGATGAAAGTGTTATATATTCTCATCATTGTATGTTTCTATACGATGAAGAAATGAGTTCTCTGTGAGACACACCCAGGTGGAGCAGTGGGCAGCTATGTACGTGCCCAGGGATTAGGTGTCTTGCTCAAGGACACCACGACATGTACTGGTAGGTATGGCAGGGAGTTGAACCTGTGGCTTTCTGGTCCCAGGTCAGCTGCCCTACCACTTCACCACAGACACCCCTTGTTTAACTCTTGGATACATCACTTCACCTGCGAGTGGCTTCCTCCAGGTCAGCTTGAGCCTTCCCCAGTTCAATTTGCAGCTTGGCTCGATCTTTAGCAGTATCATCCAAAACTCGGCGAGCATCAGCCAACTCTGCCTCATACAGAGCCTTGAGCCCACCAACCTAAAGAAAAAAATAAAAACACCAAACAGTTATTTACACTAAATTACAATTACAACAGAGTGCACATTTGTTCCTGATATTTTCTATAAACATGACTTTCTGGTTCACAAGTTGCTGTCCTGTGTTCTGTGGGTTGGAAGTCTTGTTGACTCCATCAACATATGCTATTACCGGTCTCCTTAGGAAATCATTAAAGGTCCACTGACATCATCTTACAAATTTGCATGAAATGATAGAAGATATATATATTTTATCATTCAACTATGTTTGTTTTTGCAAACAAAATGAGAAATTAATGAAAATTCCTTTCAAACTGAGTTTAAAATTAAAAACCGCTTTTCTCTCTGAAAAATCCGACTACAAGCGAATGCAACATATGTGACGTTGCGAGAAGTCTTTAGAGCGCCCCATATAAATATTCATGGCGAACAAGAAATAAAACAACAAAATTATCAATCTAAGTTAAAGCTGCTGTATGTAACTTTTCTAAAAATATATTTTTAACATATTTCTTCACTCTGTCACTATCTCCTGACAGACTGTTGTTAAGACAGGTAATCTCTGAAAAAAACTATCGTCCTCTGGCTTCTCCCGGTGGTACTACAAGCATTTCTAAAACCCCACAGTGACCCGCCGTTAACCAGCCAATAAAAACAGAGTTGGGTTCATGAACGAGCTTCTCACGACCATCCCCCGCCTGTCCCAACTCCGCCTGGCCAGTCACGAGACAGGCCATGCTGTGGAGGAGGAGCTAGGGAGGGTGAGTTGCAGGTCAGCCAGAGCAAGGGGGAGGGACCAGAAAGGTGTCTCTGTTCAAAAATGTTCTAAGTCCAGCGTTTTCCAGAAACTACATACAGCAGCTTGAGCTATTTGTCTTCAGTTTTGGAAGCAGGAAGTTAGATGAGCAGAAACAGCAGGTTCTAATTTAGGTCTGCACCCGTATGTATTTGACTCTTACCTGTTCAAGAAACAGGGAGCTCAGTCCGAGGGGGGGCAGCTTTATTTATTCCATTTTTGACGAAGGTCTTGCATCTTTTGGGAAAGTGAAAAGGCTCACTTGTTCACTGATGATATTAGAACATCCAAATGCAACATAACCGGCATTTTTCAAGTTATAAAAAAAAAAGGGTGATCTGGCAGCAGGCTGAGAAATGAATACCGTATGCATTAATGGCAGACGCAGACTGATGGTCCTGCTCCCTACATCACAAATGTTGCATTCGCTTGTAGTCAGATTTTTCAGAGAGAAAAGCGGTTTTTAATTTTAAACTCAGTTTGAAAGGAATTTTCATTAATTTATCATTTTGTTTGCAAAAACGAACATAGTTGAATGATACAAAATATATATCTTCTATCATTTCATGCAAATGTGTAAGATGAATGATGTCAGTGGACCTTTAAGCTTGAATCCGAGGAGCCTGTACTGTAATCATTTTGAACTGTAGGCTCCTGCGTCCCACACATCCAGTAAAAGCTGAATTTATTTACGGTATTGTAGATGTCACACCCAGGAGCAGCAGCATAGATCTGTTTTACAGACGGAGGAACACATACAGGGTGCATAGATTACATGTACTGGTATATCCTTAGAGGCTTGTATAACTTTTTTTAATAGTTTATATTGTTGCTGTTTTAGGGTGTAACTGGGACCTGGAGTACACAATTTCGTTCCATCTCATGTACCACATGATGCGAATGACAATAAAGTCACATTGAGTAACAAATTCCCTTCAAAGAAAAGATAGGGCAACTGATCGTTTTCTCTTGTAAAACAAAACTGTACCAAAAATTAAGTTTTACACATGATTTATTTCGGCTGCTCTTCTTCAGGGGTCTCCACAGCAAACTCGCACTTGGCCATTGTTTTTACTCCGGATGTCCTTCCTGACACACCCACAGACCACTGAGCTACCACAGCCCTCTGTGTGGAGCAGAGCTGCCATCTAGGACACCCGGGGGAGCAGATGGTTGGGTTAAGGGCTTTGCTCAAGGGCGACCCACCATTTCCACCCACATTTTGATGTCACGGTCGGCGGCGGGATTTGAACTTGCGACCTTCTGATTATTTACAGGTTCGCTTTTTTTTTTTTTTACCTAGTATGCACCAACACTTCTCCTATAGTCCAAAATAACTTAAATAGTTAAAACTTATATTAACCAGCCTAATAAATTGCTGTTAAAAAAAACTTTATTTCACTTAAGGGATTAAATTTTGTGGTTGATTTCAATGGTCATAAATTACATTACGGACGGCTCTATTTAAGTTTAGTATCAATTTGGCTGAATTGTTTTCTTAAAGTGAGTTTGTGAACATCTGATCCACACGTGGCGGGAACGAGTGCAGAAACTTTTTGTTTTATTCACCCACCTCTCTGGTCGTCACCTCCTCCTTTTCAGACACTTTGACCATGAGCCGGTCATTCTCCAGCTCCAGTGACCGGACACGGTCAATGTACACGGCCAGTCTGTCGTTCAGATGCTGCAGGTCTTGCTTCTCCTGCAGGCGAGATATCCGGGTCGGGGACAGCGGGGTAGAGGCCGCAGGCCGGCACGCTGCTCGGCCTGGGGTAACGTTAGCAGTCGCCATAACGATTCCGTTAATTATCCCGAGTTAGCTTTAACAGCAGAAAACAAACAACTGATTATTTGTTTACACTTGGATGTAAAGCCGGTTTCTTCCTAATCAACGCAAGAAGAGCAATCAATGAAGTATCTTAGCGCAGAGAAGGCTCAGCAGATCCAAGATGGCTGACAACCGCGCCAAAACGGCAGTGCACTTCCGGCCTCGCAAGTGCTGATGGGAAAAAGGAGTGCCTGTGGTGTCACATAAACATAAATACTGTACAGTACTGTCTGTACTCCTCCTATACACATATATAAATGTTTGAAAATATATACGTACATGTAAATATTTCAGACTAAGATGTTGCACAGTTTCTTATCAGAATAAGTGTTGGGGATCAGTCTCAGCTACTACCACACTGAATTTTATCCATTCAACCTTTATTTAGTCAGGTTAATCCCATTGAGTCTCGAGGACTCATTTACAAGAGAGACCTGGCTACAAACAACAAATAACAAGACCTTGACTTCTCTAAATGGCTTTAAGAATCTGTAGGAATCCTGGCAAAAACCAATGCAGATGTTCCTGTTTTTGATTTTCTACATCTGCTTTATAATCAGTCTGTTTTTGCTACTTCAATATCTTTGTTTTAACTTGTTAAAAAAATCTGTATTTCTCGATGTTTGTCTATCGGTCTTTTGCAGACACGTGACATTTTGCACTCCCGGTCGCCATTTTCCGTGGATACCGGTTCATTTAAACAGAGCAAGTCCATGCCTTAGCTGCTACCTCGTAAGGATCAATGTTGTTAATTGAAGCTAACTTCACCATGTAACGTTCTCTGGCTTCAAGGTTGAGTTTCTCTCTATAAGGCTTCTGCTCATTTTTATATTTAGTTTGCATTTTGCTGATGTTATTGTTCTGTATCGCACTGTGTTTAACATGGACTTCCTCTGTTTAAATGAACCGGCATACACCCAACATGGCGACCGTAAGTGCAAAAATATATGAGCCGTGACGTCACGTGCAAAAGACCGATTGTTGATTGTTCAAGGAAATTCTACTGTTGCTGTTGTCATCATTCTTTAGTTTGTAGACAGGTCTCTCTTGTAAATGAGTCCTCGAGGCTCAATGAGATTAACCTGACTAAATAAAGGTTGAATGAAAAAAAAAGAAAGAAAGAATGATGACAACAGCAACATTAGATTTTCCTTGGACAATCAACAATAGACAATCATAAGAGGCATACAGATTATTATTTTTTAACAAGTTAAAACAAAGATGTCAAAGTAGCAAAACAGACAGATTATAAGGCAGATGTAGACGTGGTCTTATCTTATGGCATTTTAACACACTTGCAGTAAGAAAGACTGGTATATGTATTTTTATTTTTGTATGCTTTGTATGTTTTTTTATTGTTTTTAATTACCTTGTCTTTTGTGTTATTGTACAGCACTTTGGTCAACCCTGTGGTTTTTCAAATGTGCTATAAATAAAGTGTAACGGGTATCAGAATCCCGGACCCGTTAGCAGCAGATGAAGCTGGAAAAACAACATGTAAATGAGCACACGGGAGACGCAGTCTGGCTGGTTTATACTTCTTGTCGCACGTCTTTTACCCCCGTTGAGTGAAAAAAGGTTGCGCAACTTCCGTCTGCACTCCCGCTGCGATCCCCCGGTGACAGCTGTCTTGTACATGGCCCCCAGTCAGAACTCGACACGGGGGTTGCGGCTCGGAGCGTGTGATTGGTTCAAAGTTTGTGGGCGTTTTTTGTTTGCGCCTTTCAGCGCGAGCTGAATTTAATTAAAATACAACTACAGAAACGCAAAAAAATATATGTGTTAGCTGAATATATATATATTAGTGTTTCTGAGTTAAATTTTTGTTAACAACTGATTACAAATCAGCTTATTTCAGAACTTAAATAACAAAGCGCGCACCCATTCAGAGCATTTCCGCCATTCAGCGCGAGCTGAATTTCATTCAGGGGAGGGCTGTGCAGTGCGAAAACGGCTTTCCAGAAGCCGGTTTTGTTTTTGCTTTGACATGGATAGTTTTGAAGAGAAACTTGTCTGTGTGTGCGCGCACACACGCAAACCGTGCGTCTCTGCACTTTGCGCATTGCCCCCAACACACACACACACACAAATACATATATATACAGTATATATATTTACGAGCACGCGCGCGCACACAGGAGCTAAAGCATGCCCGTGTAAAGTTGACGTATGCAGTGGGAGCTAGAGGGAGGGATCACTTGATCACTATAATGTATCCACCAGTCTTTTCAAAGTATAAACACTCAAATGCGGTCGGTGACACACACGCAATTATGTCATCGCTGGGCACTCAACGGGGGGTAAAAGACGTGCGACAAGAAGTATAAACCAGGCTGAACAAAACAGCCCAATTTATAATTCAGCCTGGATTTATAATGCAGCCTGGATGGGTAGCTGCACAATCATATGTTCACTCTGCTCACATATGATTGTGCAGCTACCCATCCAGGCTGTCATATTGTAAAGTTTGCAGATGATACAGCGGTGGTGGGATGCATCACAAACAATGATGAGTCCAGCTACAGGCAGGAGGTGGAACACCTGGAGAGCTGGTGCAAAGAGAATAACCTTCACATGAATGTGAAGAAGACAAAGGAGATGATTGTGGACTTCAGAAGGAACAAACACACCCACACCCCACTGAACATAAGTGGATCTGCAGTGGAAGTGGTCTCCAGCTACAAGTACTTGGGTGTACACATGAATGATAACCTCAGCTGGAGCAACAACACCACCAGCCTGATCAAGAAAGGTCATCAGAGACTCTACTTCCTCAGACGGCTGAGACGAGCTGGTCTGAGTAGCCCAGTCCTCACCTCCTTCTACAGGTGTGCAGTGGAGAGGCGTCCTAGCCTATTTGGCGCCCTGTGCGAGCAACCCCAATGCCCCCCCCCCGCTAGGTTGCCAGTGGGGGTCCTCTCCCAGAAAATTTTGAATAAAATAGATGCCATTTCCTGCATTCTGGTGTATTTTAATGGGTTGTTCAACATCTAGTTTTACCTACATATATAAACTATTCAATAAGTATTTAGAGTTAATGGCAGAACAAGAAGTAGCCTGAGACAAACATGTAGCATTAACACATTATGAACATTATTCAAGAATTGTTTCTATAAGAACATTATCAAATATTTTATATGAACAGTAAGATACTAGCAATAACAGCATTGTGAGAGGTGGACAGTTGAACATGGAGGCCTCCACCTCTGTTTATAATAATAATAATAATAATAATAAACTTTATTTGTATAGCACCTTCCAACAATGCCTTGCATTGACCAAGGTGCTTAACAGGATAAAAGGATGAAAAAAACTGGAACAATAAATCAATGAAAATAGAATAAGAAACAACAGCAATAAAAGAAGGCAATGGAAATAAAAAAATTCTACAAACTAAAACTTTTTGAAATCTGCACTGCTCAAAGTACAGAATGACATTCTTCTGTCTCTGGATGCAAAAAACCCTGCATTGCTGGTGATGTTAGACCTCTCAGCAGCTTTTGACACCGTCGACCATCAGGTACTAATCAACCGCTTGTCTCAGCAGGTTGGCCTCCAGGGAGCTGTGCTTGAGTGGTTCAAATCTTACCTGTCTGGGAGAACTTTTTCTGTCATGATAGGCGATCTGTCCTCCTCTTCATCAACCCCTCTGACCTCTGGCGTACCACAGGGATCTATTCTAGGGCCAGTCCTCTTCTCTCTTTACATGCTGCCATTAGGATCAATCATTGCACGTCATAACCTGTCTTTTCACATGTATGCAGACGATTTACAAATCTATCTGCCAGTCACTCCCAACCCCTCACTCAGTTCAAACACTCTTGTCAACTGCTTAAATGACATTAAGCACTGGCTCTCTCAAAACTTCCTCCACCTAAACACAGATAAAACTGAATGCATTTTATTTGGTGCACCTGATGACACCAGCAACATCCTTCCCAGTCCCAATGTTGGTTTCCCCCTCCCCCACTTCAACCCGGTGGTCAGAAATCTTGGAGTGCAGCTTGACTCCAACTTAAAGTTTGATAAACAGATCAGTTCTGTTGTCAAGACCAGCTTCTTTCAACTCCGACTGCTCTCCAAAGTCAAGTCATTTCTCAGCCGTGCTGATCTGGAGAAGGCCATCCATGCCTTTGTGACCTCCAGACTTGATTATTGTAATGCTTTGTATGTTGGTATTAATCAATCCTCCATCTCCAGATTACAGCTTGTACAGAACTCTGCCGCGCGCCTTTTGACCAACACACGAAAATATGAACACATCACTCCTGTCCTGTCCTCTTTACACTGGCTCCCGGTTCAGTTCAGGATACAGTTCAAGCTGCTCCTGTTTGTTTTCAAAGCTCTGAATGGACTTGCACCTCTGTACATCTCAGAACTTTTGAAAGCCCATCAGCCCAGCAGAGCTTTACGATCTGCCAGTCAACACCTGCTGGAGGTCCCTCACTCAAGGTACAAACAATGGGGAGACCGGTCATTTTCTGTTGCCGGCCCTAAAGCCTGGAACAGTCTCCCCCTTGAGCTGCGTGCCACCTCTGATCTGACTCTGTTCAAAACCAGACTGAAGACACACTTGTTCAAAAAAGCTTTCAGTGTGTAACTTTTATTATTTTTGGTATTTTAGTATGTAGCATTTTTTATTTCCATTGCCTTTTTATTTCCTCTAGTTCAAATAAGCTTCCAGTGTGCAACTGTTATTACTTTTGGGATTTTAATATGTAACATTTTTTTATCTACATTGCCTTTTTATTTAATGATGGACGGTTTCTTTTCACAAAGATGGCCTCCTTTACTCCTCTCTCAAACCATCGTTCCTCTCTATCAAGGAGGAACGATGGCTGAGTTTGTCACAGCTCCTCAGACTGAAGAAGTCTTTTTGATACAAAGAAGAATCTGTCCAGAGGACTACATTTACTGAGCCTGCATCAGAACAATTATCTGTAAAGATTTAGCACATTTGATATGGAAAACACATTTTGACTTAACCAATTAATATATTTTCAATGGTAAAATATGCAGGCTTATTTCATATTACTTTCATACTATTCCCTTTCATTGCTTTATGTATTTATTATCTTACTTTTAATGATAACAATGTCACTACTGTCGTTTAGAAAGTGTTTATATTGGAACTAATGCTTGTTTGTTCACACACAGTTAGAACAGCTCACCTGTTCCTTCATACTGACAGGAACAATCCCCTCATCACTCCTGACACTAAATCACGTTTAAAAAATTGTCATAACTGCACAAATCTCCCCTTTTTACAAAGACTTATGATCAATTCAGGCCAGTTTCATTAAAGAGTTATCTAACATTTCAGGGCACTTTTCATATAGAGCAGGTCTTCATCCAGACTCATATAATATTATTTAAATTATTTAACAGTATGTTATGTCACAATGCTACACACCACAAAATTCATTGACTTGATATTGATAATTAACTTGAACAATGTTTTGCAGCAAAATTCAACAGCATGTCTTACCTGTTTGATCTCTCATTAACAAACTGCAGCATGTTTGAGTGAAAAATGTGTCAATGTTTGCACATTTAGCTGTGTCTGTTTCCAGAGCCTCTTTCTTTTTAATCTTTCTCTTCACTCTTCCTCTCTTCCATCTTTCCACTGACCGCACGTAGTGTCACCTCCGTAACAAAACCGAAACTGAAAGTGGAGGGGGGACAGACGACCTGGGTTGAGGAAATGCACCCAGCAGCTGCTGCGGTGATTAAACTGAGGACATGTGAATAAATTAAGGGTGGGGCGGCCCAGGAGCAGCGCGGTAGTGTTCTGTGTTATGTTGTTAAAAACAAAAGTTGTAAAATATTTAAATAAATAAAAAAACGAGGAGCAGGGTCTCCTCTTATGCCGCCCCCTGCTGGATGGCGCCATGTACGGCCGCTCAGTTCGCACATGCCATGGACCGCTTCTGAGTGGAGAGCATCCTGTGCTCCAGCATCAACGTGTGGCATGGAGGCTGCACAGTTGCAGAAAGAAAAGCTCTGCAGAGAGTGGTGAAGGCTGCACAGAAGTCTGTTGGAGTCAGTCTCCCCACAGTCACAGACATTGACACCTCCAGATGCAGGAAAAGAGCCACCTGCATCATGAAAGACCTCACTCACCCAGCACACACACTCTTTGCCCCACTCCCCTCAGGACGGAGGTTGAGGACGGGCTCTACCTGGTTAAATAAATAAAGGAAAGGTGAAAGGAGGAGCATCAAATGTAGAACCACTAGACTGAGGAACAGCTTCTACCCTGAGGCTGTTAGACTCATGAATAAATAAATAATAAGAATAATCACTGCAAAATATCACATCATGCTGATGCTGATCTGTTTTCTTGTTGCTGTGTTCATCTGTGACCATCTGCTCATACAGACTCATGTTCGTGCTGCTGTTTGTAATGATGTTTTTCTATTACATTAGTGCTTAGTGTATTTCTAGTTGATGTTTTTCTTAGTTATATCCTAGATGTTATTACTGTTTTTCTCTTACATTTTGTTGTTGGATGTAACTGGGACCCTGTGTACATAATCTCATTTCATCACATGTACCACATGCGGTGCAAATGACAATAAAGATTCTCTGACTCTGATATAATCTATGTACCGGTAGACATTTTCCATCATAGACATAAACATCAACATTAACTTTCCTTTAAACAGGAATAATCCCATCAACATCATATTTTGTCACAATTCCCTCAGGCAACATGTACCTTCAATTCATTGCACTTTATATGCAGATTTATTCAAACACAGTGACATATTTCATGGGCATGTATGATTATTGTAAACTGGCATAACTATCTTTGAATTTAAACTAATTTAAGTGAACGCATTAAATCACAGTTTAACCTTCCCAACACTGTGTTTAGAACAAAAATAAACCACACAGCCCGATAACAGTACGTACAATACTCATACCAGGGAATATATATATTCCCTGGTATGAGTATTGTACGTACTNGGTTCCCAACACTGTGTTTAGAACATAAATAAACCACACAGCCTGATAACAGTACAATACTCATACCAGGGAATATATATACGGTATTATCCCCACTTACTTTACAAGAAATTACCGTTAGTAGTTCAGTGGTTGCACTTAACTAGCCCGCTCAACTGCCGCTCAACTGTCTGTGCTAACCATAGCATTACAGCCTGTTGGCTACTTTTACAAAACAAACTCTTCTAATATATTTTAACACATTGACACATTTCTCTAAGCATTTTGCAAACAGCATTAAATGATAAAAGTACTTGGTTAAAATAAACTTGAAGGTTATTCTCACCTGGAAAAACAACAAGTAAATGAGCACACGGAAGACGCAGTCTGTGTTACTCCAGTTCTATATGGTGTGTGGCCGCCAGGTACGTCCCTTCACATAAACGTTCTGGTTGCTGCTGACAGTGCACAATGTCCTGAGTACATAAATCACCAGGGCGTGTGCGTTTAACCCAGTTTTTTCATTTAAACTTTATTTAGTGCAGGTAAATCTCATTGAGCCTCGTGGACTCATTACAAGAGAGACCTGCTAGCAGTTGTTCAGCTACTGTTCAGTAGTTGCTGATCACAGCCAGAAATCTGATCTGCTGGGCACACACACACGCTTGAAATCGCTGCGGGTGGCTTTCACCCCCCAGCGTGCTAGCTTGGCCACTCAGGAGAACGCTCAGTGCCCACTGTTCTTCTCCTTAACCCCCCAGGACAACCCCTGCTGGGGGTGGACGCATTTGCACACAAACTATGGCCCAAAAACACTGTTTTATGTTTTTTCCTCCAGTCTAACTGCTGCCGGAGCTACTGAAAAGGGTGAAGGAGGTGGCGGTATCAGTGATTCTGATCGCCCTGGAGCACTTAAATGCACCTTGGTTCCAGTGCTACAGCAACTAAGAGTTTCCCTGTGATAGGTCAACATACTGGTCTGGTTGCTGAACGTGAATGTTTAGAAAGTTTTACATTTTTCTAAAATACATTTTATGCACTACCCTGCGAGCGCGTGCAAAGTGTTTATGCGTCAAATGGGCTGCTTGTCAGCAATGGTGCCTGGGAAGACAGTTGGACCCATCTTCTTTCTCTGGGTTCCATCTTCCCATATTTACAGTTATGGCTGGTCAGAAATTTAGCCTTCAGCACGGTTAAAATTTATGCTGCAGCGATTTCTTGCTGCCACGAGGGGTTCAACGATAGAACAGTTTTTAATCATCCCATGTAAAAACTTTTCTGAAAGGTGCTCGTCGTCTTAGTCCGATTCACGCGCTTTAGTCACACAATGGGACCTAGTTACTATGCTGAGTTCACTAACTAAGGATCCATTTGACCCGTTTAGACCAGATACAGTTAAAGTTTTTATCCTTAAAACAGCTCTGTTGCTGGTTCTAACTTCGGCTAAGGAGTAAATGACTTGTCTGTTTCTCCTTCTCTTTAAAGGAAGAAAAAATGATTAAAAGGGAAGGGAGTTCAGTTGAACTTAGACCAAACCCTGCTTTTAGCCTTAAAAGCTTGACATGTTCATTCTAGGTTAAAATCATTCACTGAACGGCCTTGTTCTCCTCCTCTCATTACTGCAGATGAAGAACGCCTACACTTGCTTTGTCCGGTGCGGGCACTAAAGTTTGATGTGACACGCACTGCTGCAATGTTTAAGTCTGGTGAGCTTTTTGTGCTTCTCAGAGGACAATCTCAGGGTCAACCTCGACCTATCAGCGGTTGTCACATTGGCTACGTGAGGCCATTTCTCTGGCATACAGCTTTCTGGCCCCCAGCCTCCTGAACGTATTAAAGTTCACTTCTCTAGAGAGATTGCAGATCCACAGCCCTACATGGAGGTCTTCTGTGCAGGACATCTTTTCAGGTGGCCTCTTGGTCGCCAGCGAACCCTTTTATCCGTTTTGTTCACAGAACGTTTCTAGCTCCTCCCTGATGCATTATGTTTTCAGGGTTGTAGCAGAGTGATTGTCTTTCATTATCAATAGACTTTTTGATGAATGACACAATTGTATCTGCCTTGTTGATTCTGATTATGAATTCAGAGTCGTTCATTTACCATCAGATGATGAGGATTGTCCACCTGCTATATTTATGCACCTTCTTGTCTCAATTGATGGTGCATCTTCATGCTTATTGAGGTGTGGCGGTTGCCTGAGTGTGTTATGGTTTCTAATCAGACCCAGTGGGGCATGGACCATATCCTGCTCCGCCTTTAATCCAATAGGCGTGGCTTAAAGGGCGGAGCTTACACGAATATAGAACGTTGGTTACGTATTGTAACCCTAGATTCTATGAGTGTAAGGGCCAGTTTACACGGCGCGTATTTTGAGTGTAACCGCTACTTTCTCTTTGCGTCTTTGCTTATCGCCTACACGACGCTGCTGGCCCCCCTCTTTGACTCCGATACTTTTCTGATCCAGCTCTCAAAGTAGAACTTTTTCGCTGACCCCCCGTTGATAATGTAAACATCTCCCACGGAGCTTTTGTTTGAACACATGCACGCAGCACGCACGCGCAGACAGCCGGCATTTTAACAATGGCGGTGGACTGGACAGTGGACACACGCACCACTTTCTGAACTATAGCTGATGGAATATATTTTGATTCTCATATTTAATTATTCTACACCTTACCTGCATCTGTGTTGGAAGAGAGCCAGCTGCCTGGATCCAGTTGTCTGTTAACGAGGCAGTCGGACATTTCACGTGTCACGCTGCACTATAACATACTAGATGTGCTATATATTAACAGTTTAACAATAATAAACAGTATTTATGTTAGCGTGGGAGATATTTAAATTTATCTGAGCTAAATTAAGCTATCTGGACTCGTTACGTCATGCCTAACGTGCTGCTGAAAATGAAGACACCAGGTTGATTTTTAATTTATTTATTTATTCAACACCACAAACTCATGTCACAAACACTGAGAATTAAATTGAACACTTTTAAAAACACGTTAACCGAACTTTAATGAACTGGACTCTGTTGTTTTCATCCTGGTGGACACTGGACCCAGATCCGAACCGGTTCGCTTCGTGGAACAGCTTCGACCTCGCAGGAAAAAAATAAAAATAAAACCTCAGTTGGTTGTTCTGTGATCGAACTAAACACAAGGAAACATTATTAAGAACATTGTTTACCTTGTAGCGCTGCTGGAAATCAGCTGATTCTCACGGACTAAAGTCAGACATGTTGACGCGGTTCCGGTCCAGTCAGCAACTGGTGGGCAGCTTGTTAGATGAAGCGGTCCCACACTTGGTGTCAAATCTGTTGACTCTTATCCAAATTCCAGCTTTAACTTCCCTGATAGCAAACGGATTCCGGACCGGATCCGTTCCGGATCTACCGTAGGATCCGAAACGGATGCTTAAAACGGATCCGGATCGGAGTCCACTTGCACAGCGGATCGGATCCGATTCGGATCCGGATCACAGATCCAGATCGGATATGGTCCGGACCCTATCCGGATCCACTCATTAAAGAGGGTTTTTGGGTACATCCGGCCCGGATCCGTTTTGGACCCGTTCATGGAATGTTTCATCCGGCCCGGATCCGTTTTGGACCCGTTCATGGAATGCTTCATCCGGCCCACATCCGTTTATGTTACTCATATCGGAGGTGGACTAATTTGGTCCAGAACCTTTATTTATCATGAATTGAGAGAAGTAGCTAAAAACTTGTATACCAGCTCCAAAAAGACTCCATACATCTAACCAGTTTAACATTGAACACATGAAAATAATTTATTGTGAAGCTGCAAAAGACCTAAAATTGGGTTCTGAGTATATTTACAGTTTTGAGGCTGCACAATGGCGCAGTTGGTAGTACTGTTGCAGGTGTTAAAATCCCAGCCAGATGTCTTTCTGCATGTGTTTGCATGTTCTCCGTGTACATGCATGGGTTCTCTAGGTACTTCATCTCGTCTGTTATCCACAAACTATGCTGTACTGTTCTCCCTACTCTATACCAGGACAAAACGAAGCCCCTTTTTTTCATTTATCAAGACTTTAAAGTTTTCACTTTTTAACCCAGGAAAGTTAGTTAACAGAACTCAAAAATTTAAGTACAAGATGAGACATTTTTAAAGGTAACAAAAATCAATTTTTATTAGTTTGTTGCCCTTGATCCAAGTACAGAATACATGTACGGTACTCAGAAATGTTGACTTTGTATTAATCAAAGCACATGAAACAAAACTTACAAAAAATCTCAAGCAGCTGATAATGTTTAAATACATCAAGTAGAACAAACTTGAAATGACTACACTGTTAAAATAAATAGGGTGGTTAAACTTAAAACCTTGAGTTCAAAAGCTGCCTTAAAAACAAGTTAACGCAACTTCAAATGTTTTTTTTCCAACTTAGGATGGCAAGCTAGAAAAGTAGCCCAATTTATGATGTCATTGTTTAAATATGATACCATAAGTTGAAATGACTAACTATAGAACATTATTCATTCTCCAAAAATTGAGTACTGGTACTCTTGTCAAGTAAAATTACAATCATATTCTATTTGAACTCAAATAACTAAGTTATACCCCTGTTTAATTAATGTTTACCGGTACTTGTTGTATGAACTTCATACTCTGAGTTTAAACAACTTGCAAAGTTACACTATCCATTCATAAAAACTTGTTTTCATTTGTTAAAGTAACAAACAATTACTGTATACCCAATATATACTTTCAACTCTCATGTTAAAGTTANTATATATATATTATATATATATATATATATATATATATATATATATATATGTTATATATATATATAGTTATATTTATATATACTGTAGTATGTATTTATATTCATTCATTCATTCAACCTTTATTTACTGTTCAGGTAAATCTTTTGAACCTCATGGGCTCATTTACGAAAGCGACCTGCTAAAACTAAAGAACAATGAACAGCAGTGGTAGAATTTCCTTAAACAATAAACAATAAACAAACAAACAATAAACAATAGAAACAAAAGAGAGAAAAAAACAAAAGAAAGTATATAAAAATATAGTTATATATATGCTTATCTGAATATATATGTATTATTACAGTATCTGAATATGTATACATAATGTGTGTGTGAATAAATTGCATCTTTGGTTGTATCTTGCTAAACATATATTAAAGTACAGTATTGTATTCCACCAAAATTATTTAAATATGCTAAACTATACGTTCCTATACATGCAGTTTTAATAGCTGTATGCCTAAAATTTAAATATGTGACAATAGCATTACTATTCAGCGTGTTGTGATTGATTAAATGCGCTGATACTTTATTGTGCCAGCCAAATACATAACGCTGAGTGGAGCGGTGGCCACCCCCAAGATGGCCGCCCTAAATCCTGCGCCGGAGCAAGCTATGCGGTATCTAGTGTATATATGATATCTATGGTACCGGTAGTTACCTGTGTAGTTACCTTCCTTGCCGGCAGAGGGCAGACTGTTAAAAAGCATTGTTTAGAAATAGTGTTGCCAAATGTGCAGCAGTTATCATATTTATACGATATTGTGAGGTCAAATAGTTTTTTTAAAGTCCAAATATACGATAGTTTTGGCATCTACGTGCATTATAAAAAGATTTTTTTCCATTAAGCGAGACAATGCATACTCACTCAGTCCGCACATACAATTATTCAATTCAAAATACAGTTTTAAAAAATCCACCGCACAGTGTTTTTGTAATCTGGCAACCCGCATCTAAAACGGAAGTTACCTTGATATCAACAACCAGAGTTTACCAAAGTCAGGGTCTAAGTCTAAGATGACGATTTTTACTAACTCATAAGTTGTTTTACTCGTTATATTTCCCGGTGCATTATGGGAGAAGCACCGTGTTTTGCACAGTGGAGGTGTGTTGCTACTTTTTTTCCTCTTCGCCGGTTAGTTTAAGCTAAGTCGGCTAGTCTCTGACAGCCTTGGCGGTGACATTATATTTAGTGTGAACCAGGTTGGGGATGCATCCTCAGTGTTTGTTGCCCGTCTTCGTGCTTTGTGTGAGGCGCCGATGATAAAGATGTCCCCGCTGCTCCTTCGTCCTGCCACCGTCTAGCCTCTCCTCCTCTCGATGGCTCACTGCGGACACTCCGAGCCGAGCGCTAAGCTGCAGGCTCCAGACAGCGTCCTGCCGGACCGGAGCTCCACCAGGCCCGTGCTGTTTGAGATCTTCGGCGAGATTTGGACCGTCCAGTCGCGGCTCGGCCAGGGAGTGTCGGCCTCGGTGTACCGGGTCAGCTCCGACAGAGCCGCCACAGCCGCCGTGAAGGAGTTCCAGGCCGGCTCTCAGGGTGGAGACTACGGCTTTCACAAAGAGAGGTCTGTGCTGGAGGACATCCAGGGACACAAAAACATTGGTAACTATATTACTGTACTGCCTTTGCTCGAGCTGTTTCTCACTCATACAAAAACATAAAAATCTGCTTCTGCTGAAATGCAACCACTGATGCTTCTGTGTGTTTTCAGAGTCTATTCTTTATCTCTATTTATTCTGTTTGTAGTTTTTTTAAATATTCAAGTTCCTTTATTATCCCGGAGGGGCAATTAGATTTGCAGTCAATAGGTGTGTACAAATTCATACATATGCACTTACACACACATAAACACAAGACAATAAGACATTAAAGTAACAGTGTTAAAATTAGTGTGCATTGAGAAACCTGATTGCTACAGGGATAAATGAGTTTTTAAATCTGTTCGTTCTACATTTGGGTTGCAGAAACCTGCGTCCAGATGGAAGCAGCCTGAACTCGTCATGGAGTGGGTGATCAGGGTTTGCCAGAATCTGCCTGGCCTTGTTCACTGACCTCACCTTGTGTAGGTCTGCGAGGTTCTTTAGGTCTATGCCAGCAGTTTTGCTGCACATCCTGACAATCCCCGAGAGTTTGCTCTTGTTCTTGCAGGTCAAAAGTCCAAACCAACAGATGAAGGAAAAGGTTAAAATAGACTCATTAAAACATGACTAAAACATTCTCATAAAAGTTGAATCAACATTAAAACCACAAAGCTTCCGATAAAAATACATTCTCTGGTGGGCCTTTTTGCAAAGGGAATTTACCTGGAGGTCAAAGGTCAATTTATGAGAGAAACGCAATTTCAATCCTGTGTATGTCCTGTACATATTGCAGTTCTGACAATAAAGTTGACTTTGACTTTGAAAATTTATCATCAAAAACAGTTGTTATAATCTTAAGGGAACAGAGTTGTTTGTAAAACCACAATTCAGAACCAGTTTGAAGGGACGTTCTACCTCAATCCAGGGAATTAGATTATGGAATGGCTTGGAGAATGTAGTTAAAAATGCCAAGTCAATGTTTACATTTAAAAAAATGATCAAAACAAATGTGTTAAAAAAATATATGTGAAATAACGTAATGTGTATTGTATTAGTTAGAAAATTAGAAAGAGTTAGTCATTTTGTACTGTTGGTTAAAGAATATTATTGTTTAACCTGATTGTTGGAAAAAATTGGTTGAAGATTATTATTGTTTACATGGTTTGACTACTGTTGTTTAATCTGATTGTTGGAGATAAGGGGCAGATATAATAAGATTTATTCTTCTTTCTGCTACCTTTCATTTTTTTACATTTTGTACACTATCATTATGAGATTGTCTTGTATTGTTTCTTTTGTAAAAAAAAATGAACAAATTTAATAAACATAAACATAAACAGCTTCAAAGTCAATGACCACGGTAGCTGTTACTGAAGAATTTTTCCTGAAACCAATGATCATCTCCTTTGTTTTAGAAACATTTAATTTTAAAAAAGAAGACTCACACCATTCTGTGAAGTCCCCAATCACAGGCCCGGGGTCTGGGTCATCACTGCTCAGAAGGGACAGGATGACAGAGTCATCAGCAAACTTGACAATATGACGCTGAGGGAAATGGCTGCGACAATCATTTGTATACAAAATAAATCTTATTAAGTTCTTGAATGTTGTAGGGGTAAATAAACAGTAGATGATGGTTAAATTCACAAACCGTATTACTGAAACTGCCTTAACCGAACAAGGTGTTGTCTCGTATCTCTTGTTTCTGACACACCTGTCTTTTCTAACAGTCTCTTCTGCCCCACATCACAACATCAGCACCCTTTAGTGACAAGAAGTACGATCATAACAAGAACATAGCAAAACATAAATACATTTATTGTGTACTCCTAAGAACACGTCTCCCCTCTTACCCAAACAACCTGAGTCACTTTAAGCAAAAGTAGCATTTTCTCTGAATTAGTTTTACCCTGATACAAAATAAAGTGTCTGCAAATTATATTTAACTATTCAGTTGGCAGAAGTGCTATTAACAGCAAAAATAAACGTTTATTTCACAAAGCAAAATGCAACGGAAATTGGCTTAAAATCCTTTGTTCACGTCATCCATTAATTTTTTTTCCACAGTCATTTTATAAACCAAATTATTTAATTGCATAGCCTTGCATAATCTTGGATACGATTGCTCCATGGGTGTCTGCTGTTATTTACTGAATGGAGAATGTCTGCTCCACAATGAGCTAAGGACTGGTGCTCAGACACAGAGCTAAAGGTTTTTCCCTCTTTGTGACTTGGGTAGAGTCTTTAGAGACACCTCTATCATCACAATACTTCCTTTCAGATTGCGTCTCTGCTGACATATCATTTGTCAGCCCAGTAGGAGCTCTCCACGTTCAGTCAGTGCATGTTGACTGCTGTAGGATGTGGTCCTCATCCAACCTCAAGGTTCTTCAATGTTCTCTAAAGTTCAGTTTGAGATCCATTAATCTGAGTTTCTTGAATCTTTGTCCCCCTCCACTTTGGTGGGTTCATCTGCTGTACAGTTGCTATCCAGTTGGCTGATTAGCATTCGTCTTCTTCATATCTCTCACCTTGGGCAATCCTTTGTTAACGCATCAGGCTGTCGCCACAGATTTTGTACAAGGTCAGCACACACATGGATCTTTTGGTGCTCATGCCTCATCAGGCACATTGTACTGTGTTGTGGTTATACCATGGTGCTCCTTTGATGTGTGTGGCAGCAGCATGGCTATCCAAATCTATTTGTTGTTTGAAGGTTTTTTGGTCAACTACTTGCTGATCTAGGCAGCAGGTGTCATTGCTGGTTTGGCCTCAGTTTCCACAAGACCGTCGGCCATTATTGGATTAGACCAGTCTAGACTAAGAAGGTTTGGTTTCTTTGTAACCTTGGTTCTATGGGTAAAGAGGTTACCTCTCCAGGCAGGTTTCAACAACTGGAGAACTGGTTTGGAATAAACTATCACAGGTTACACCTGCACACATGATTTATCAGTAACCTATGGGAACATTCCTGTTGGTTATGTTCTCTTTATGTGCTTTAATCACAAGTCTAGCCGGCAGCACAATGGATCAGTGGTTAGTACTATTGCCTCACAGCAAGAAGGTCCTGGGTTCAATCCCCGGCTGGACCTGGGGTCTTTCTATGTGGAGTTTGCATGTTCGTCTCGTGCTTGCATGGGTTTTCTCCAGGTACTCCAGTTTCCTCCCACAGATGAAAAACATGCATGTCGTGCTGCCTTCAGGGCCAGGCCTCCCTTGTAAAAGAGATCTGTGATCTCAATGGGATTTGCCTGGTTAAATAAAGGTGAATAATTAAATAAACGTTAATAAATAAACCATGTTGATTCGTGAAGGACTGAAACATTTCCCACATCCATGGTGTGTAGGAGAGTTGAACCTTGAGTTCATGTTTTCATATTCAGCCTTAGCTTTAAGTCGGGGTCAGACCTTGGCTGACGACACTATGAGGGTTGCTTCTGTTGACATCTCCAGATAAACAGTGTACCCCAAAAGTGTGCGATCTTATAGTTGCAGGAGGCATCTTGTCAAAGGAAAGTTTCCACCTTTGCAAACAGTTCTTGTGTGTATATTCTTGATGTTAATGCTCTTAATGTTTTGGTGTTTATGTTCTTGAACTTCTGTTCTTAGTAGTAATAGTTGTTTGTGTTTTATTGATGTTCTCAGTAACACTCTACGGTGTGTTCACCAACCACAATTGTACGGGAGTCTCCACTTACTGCCTTCTGTTGGAGCTCTTGGACGTCAGCGTGTCCGACCTGTTGGTGAGGCAGACCACTGATCTCCAAGGAGGGAGGTAAGATATGTCGCTGCTGAGCACACAACAAAAGTTAAAGTTCCTGCCTTACTTGGTCTTTTACAAATTAGGACAAATAAACCGGGGAAGCTGGGGCTTAAATGCAAAATTAAATTTAGCTGGAAAGTTTAGGTGCTTCAGTCTGAATCCCTAAAAAGAAGGTCTACAAAAAAAAACAGGGTTTTATTAAAATCGCTCACGTTTTAAGCTACATACATTTGGAGGAATGTGTCAAAATATGCACAGTACAGGATTTTAACAGGTTTTAAATTTGGGAACGCAACCAGCTGACGAAGGCACAGAGAGAGATGGCAGTTAATTTTAGCGATGCTAATAAAAGATGTTGCCAGCACAGTGATCATTTTGTTTTAGTTTGACTAAAACAAGAAAATATGTGTTTACTATATACAGTATTTGCTGTTTGTCCAGCTGCTCCCGTCTCTCTCACGCCTCCTGTTAATGTTTAACTAATGATTGTTGACAACAGAAAGGATGCCAGTTGCTGACAAATGAAGGAATGATTTAATAATCTAACATTAAGTTGCTTTCAAACATTACCTTGAATTATTTTAAATGGAAAATTTTTGAGGAAAAATATCTGGAATAATTGTGTACTGTACCGGTACATATTATGTAAAAATGTTCATTATCTATAATCTGTCTTGAAATATCAGATTTACTGCAATTATTTTTCTGAGTATAATAATCTAAATGTGATTCATTTTAGATTTTCAGACACAGAAATAGGAAAATGTTGTAACCTTTGTGATATTTAGTTATTTTTCTTGAAAAAGATTTTACTTTAAATACTTTTATCATGAACAAACAATGTTCCAGTCTAAGCAGAAATTAGGAAACAACATCTTTGACTGTACACTGAAGGCTGATGGTATACCAATTTTTTAGATTATCCAACAAAATCCCCACATTAATTTTATTTTGCCTCTCGCAAAATGAGTACCGGTAATACTGTATATGCATCATCTCCATGCAACTCTACTTAGTGAGGCAATAAAATGATGAATGGATTTTTGTTATTCTGTTAATTAGTGTTCTTTAAGAGAAATCGATAAAATGTGAATTGGCAGGATAAGCTGTAAAAGTCTTGACAATATCAACCCGTTATTCAATAATCATACAACTTTAATTTCAGCGTTTTTCAAACTATTGGGAATTAAATTCATGTAATGTTTGCTGATGTGTGCATAAAAAGGAGAGGTTTTACTGACATATCCATAACTTGATGTTTGTGGGCAGGCCTCAGCAGGGCCACTCCATGTGGCTCGTCCAACACTGTGCCAGAGACATCTTGGAGGCTCTGTCCTTCCTTCACAGGGAAGGCTACGTCCATGCTGACCTCAAACCACGCAACATCCTCTGGAGTGCCGATGACGAGTGCTTCAAGCTCATCGACTTTGGCCTCAGCTTCAAACAGGGAAACCAGGTTGGTGTTGATGTTGGACAAACAGGAACTGTCCTAACCGGGATTGTGATTATTTTAGTATTTTTCTTTTAGGATGTAAAGTACATCCAGACAGACGGGTACCGTGCTCCCGAAGCCGAGCTTCAGAACAACCTGGCCCAGGCTGGGGTAGAGGGAGACTTGGGTTGCACAGCTGCTGTGGATCTCTGGAGTCTAGGCGTGGTCCTGTTGGAGATGTTCTCAGGAGTCAAACTCAAAGACACTATTTGCTTGCAGGAGTTGAAGGTATGACGGCACTCCCCAGAACCAGTAAGTTATTGAAAATACTTTAAAACAGTAAAAGACATTCTGTATAAAAGCCAGGAAATGTTCAGTCATGCAGATCCTCTGTGTTTCTGTGCTGTAGGAGAACAGCACTGCCGTTGTTGATCATATCTTCTCAAACAACAGTCTGCTGTGCCCCGCCATCCCAGTTTATCACCTCAGAGACCTTATTAAGAGGTAAACTCCAGATCAATGGTGGTTCTGAACATACCCCCTTCTTGCAGCAACAGAAAAAGCAATGCACACCTCCCCCCACTAGGCATGGAGCAATAACCAGTTTCAAAGTTTACCATGGTGTTAAAGTCCATGTCATAACTACAAAACCTTCATATACTGTACAGTTGAAATGCCTTTTAAGAAAATACCAGCGATGAGCCTTTTTATTATGTACTGTATTTTGCGGCGTATAAGTTGCAGTCTTTTGCATAGGTTTGTCAGTCCTGCGACTTATTTGCCGAAGTGACTTATATAAGTTTTTTTCCCATATTCATAACAGAATTTTTGACTGATGCTTTAAATTTTGAAGAACTGCAACAGTGAGTCCTCCCGTGCGTGCTCGCTTCACTCAGGTAGTGCAGGCAGAGAAATGCTGGAGAGCTGGCAGCTTCGGCCGTGATGGATGGATGGCACTGCGCCACCCAGGCAAAGTGAAGCTTTTTTGGCCATTAAATAAATGTATAATAAATGCTACTTATATATGATTCTTTTCCTCTTCGTGATGCTTTTTTTTTTTTTGACTGATGCGACTTGTACTCCGGAGCGACTTATATGCCAGAAAGTATGGTAGTTATTTTGCCCCCTCCAAGCACATGGAGAGCCCAGCAGGTGTCCCCCTCACTAAACGTTCCTCCGAGGCTTCATTCAGCTGTGTTTAGTAAACAAGGGGAATTCCCTAAACATTTATGCTCAATTATTTTAGCAGGTTGTTAAACATCTATGTGCTTATAAATACAGTGTATATATGTATATATATATATATATATGTATATATGTATTTTTTTTTTTTTATTGCAGGCCCCCAAGGGTCCAGGGACCCCAGTTTGAGAACCACTGTCATAGAGAATTTAATGAAGATACGGTGTCTCCAGTAATGTAAATTATTGACTGTGTGTTTTTGTGTGTAGCATGCTCCTTCATGATCCAAAACAAAGATGCACAGCCGACACTGCCCTGCTGAGTCCATTCTTCAGTATTCCCTTTGGTAGGTGTCAGTATCTGAGATGTTCACAGACCTTGTGCAGCAGTTGTTTCACTGTACTCACCCACCTGAACGTACTGTACGTGTCACAGCGCCTCACGTTGAGGATCTGGTTCTGCTGCCTTCTCCTGTTCTCCGTTTGCTCAACTTGATTGATGACAGCCATTTGCACAACGACGAAGAATATGATGGTAAAACTGACGTTTTGTTGTTTGTTGGTAAAGTTTTTACTGATGTTGGTGTGTCAGTTACCAACACATCTCATGAACCACAGGGCAGATTATATTGAAATGTGCAAATCAGAATATGCTTTATTATCATTGCACCGAGGTACAGCGAGAACATGTACGTACAGTCGTCCGAAAGAAAGATAGGGTGGAGTGTACGAAGCTGCAGCTACACTAAGCGCGGCCTTTCATATCCTTTTTATAAAAAATTTTAAAAAAGCAAATTATTAACTTTTGGATTCAAACAGCTGCCACAACCAACTGACTTAGTAAAATTAACCTAAAATTTAGTGTGGTAGTTGCTGAGCCTGACCCCCAACAACTTTTTTTTTTCCTTTGTCCTGTTCAGCATTGTGGCACTCAGAATTATTGTCTGAGTGTCGAGGTGATACCCAACAGATTTACCGGTACTTTCTCAAGCAGAGCATTATGGCTGGCCTTAATGCTCCACTTGATGTATAAATAAAACTTTATTAGAATTTGCTTTGGGTTTGTTTAAGATGTAATGGACACAGGGATGAAAAGACTATGGTAAGAAGAAAATAAAGCTAGAAAAGTGAGAGAAGGGGTAAAAGAGAAAGAAGGTGATAGGAGTAGAGGAGAGAGAGACGTTTAAAGAGAACACAAATCAACATCATTGAAGTCTGCCTCTAGACCTGCGGAAAGAAAAAAAGACAAAACTGAGAAACCACAACAACAAAACAACATATACAGTATAATGATACTTCTAACATCATTAGAAAGTATTTTATACGGTACATGGTGATACAAGATGTATTTAATGGCCACCACAACCCAACTGAGTATGTATCTGATAAACACCTGAATCTAAACACCTGTGTGAGCAGCTTGTCACTATAAGATTTCCCCTTAAGAATGTTCAATAGTGGATGTGGGGACCCACAGACCTGCCTCCATAGGACATGATGTTAACACAGGGAGGACCGGAGCCACAGACACACAGTGGCCCCCAAGCCCGGAGCCCCGGGAGTCTCCCAACAGGGACAACTGCACCCCACCAGAGAGAAGCAGAGGGAAGCCCCAGGCGATCCCCAGCAACCACAATGCAGAAATCCCAGGAGGCTGCAGCAACAAGCCTACAGGCCCCACCAGTACCCAATAGGCACCCCCATTCTCCAAGATCTACCAGGGGAAGGAGGCTACAATACAGACACCTAGGAGCAGGTGGCAGCCGCACTACCAGGGACCAAGGCCTCGGACCGGCACATAGCCCAGAGGACCGACCAAAACCAGGGCCAGCGAC
>JBBPBX010004928.1:44187-63813 GCA_038048925.1 Garcialebias charrua
TGTCGCTGGCCCTGGTTTTGGTCGGTCCTCTGGGCTATGTGCCGGTCCGAGGCCTTGGTCCCTGGTAGTGCGGCTGCCACCTGCTCCTAGGTGTCTGTATTGTAGCCTCCTTCCCCTGGTAGATCTTGGAGAATGGGGGTGCCTATTGGGTACTGGTGGGGCCTGTAGGCTTGTTGCTGCAGCCTCCTGGGATTTCTGCATTGTGGTTGCTGGGGATCGCCTGGGGCTTCCCTCTGCTTCTCTCTGGTGGGGTGCAGTTGTCCCTGTTGGGAGACTCCCGGGGCTCCGGGCTTGGGGGCCACTGTGTGTCTGTGGCTCCGGTCCTCCCTGTGTTAACATCATGTCCTATGGAGGCAGGTCTGTGGGTCCCCACATCCACTATTGAACATTCTTAAGGGGAAATCTTATAGTGACAAGCTGCTCACACAGGTGTTTAGATTCAGGTGTTTATCAGATACATACTCAGTTGGGTTGTGGTGGCCATTAAATACATCTTGTATCACCATGTACCGTATAAAATACTTTCTAATGATGTTATAAGTATCATTATACTGTATATGTTGTTTTGTTGTTGTGGTTTCTCAGTTTTGTCTTTTTTTCTTTCCGCAGGTCTAGAGGCAGACTTCAATGATGTTGATTTGTGTTCTCTTTAAACGTCTCGCTCTCCTCTACTCCTATCACCTTCTTTCTCTTTTACCCCTTCTCTCACTTTTCTAGCTTTATTTTCTTCTTACCATAGTCTTTTCATCCCTGTGTCCATTACATCTTAAACAAACCCAAAGCAAATTCTAATAAAGTTTTATTTATACATCAAGTGGAGCATTAAGGCCAGCCATAATGCTCTGCTTGAGAAAGTACCGGTAAATCTGTTGGGTATCACCTCGACACTCAGACAATAATTCTGAGTGCCACAATGCTGAACAGGACAAAGGAAAAAAAAAAGTTGTTGGGGGTCAGGCTCAGCAACTACCACACTAAATTTTAGGTTAATTTTACTAAGTCAGTTGGTTGTGGCAGCTGTTTGAATCCAAAAGTTAATAATTTGCTTTTTTAAAATTTTTTATAAAAAGGATATGAAAGGCCGCGCTTAGTGTAGCTGCAGCTTCGTACACTCCACCCTATCTTTCTTTCGGACGACTGTACGTACATGTTCTCGCTGTACCTCGGTGCAATGATAATAAAGCATATTCTGATTTGCACATTTCAATATAATCTGCCCTGTGGTTCATGAGATGTGTTGGTAACTGACACACCAACATCAGTAAAAACTTTACCAACAAACAACAAAACGTCAGTTTTACCATCATATTCTTCGTCGTTGTGCAAATGGCTGTCATCAATCAAGTTGAGCAAACGGAGAACAGGAGAAGGCAGCAGAACCAGATCCTCAACGTGAGGCGCTGTGACACGTACAGTACGTTCAGGTGGGTGAGTACAGTGAAACAACTGCTGCACAAGGTCTGTGAACATCTCAGATACTGACACCTACCAAAGGGAATACTGAAGAATGGACTCAGCAGGGCAGTGTCGGCTGTGCATCTTTGTTTTGGATCATGAAGGAGCATGCTACACACAAAAACACACAGTCAATAATTTACATTACTGGAGACACCGTATCTTCATTAAATTCTCTATGACAGTGGTTCTCAAACTGGGGTCCCTGGACCCTTGGGGGCCTGCAATAAAAAAAAAAAAATACATATATATATATATATATATATATATATATACACTGTATTTATAAGCACATAGATGTTTAACAACCTGCTAAAATAATTGAGCATAAATGTTTAGGGAATTCCCCTTGTTTACTAAACACAGCTGAATGAAGCCTCGGAGGAACGTTTAGTGAGGGGGACACCTGCTGGGCTCTCCATGTGCTTGGAGGGGGCAAAATAACTACCATACTTTCTGGCATATAAGTCGCTCCGGAGTACAAGTCGCATCAGTCAAAAAAAAAAAAAGCATCACGAAGAGGAAAAGAATCATATATAAGTAGCATTTATTATACATTTATTTAATGGCCAAAAAAGCTTCACTTTGCCTGGGTGGCGCAGTGCCATCCATCCATCACGGCCGAAGCTGCCAGCTCTCCAGCATTTCTCTGCCTGCACTACCTGAGTGAAGCGAGCACGCACGGGAGGACTCACTGTTGCAGTTCTTCAAAATTTAAAGCATCAGTCAAAAATTCTGTTATGAATATGGGAAAAAAACTTATATAAGTCACTTCGGCAAATAAGTCGCAGGACTGACAAACCTATGCAAAAGACTGCAACTTATACGCCGCAAAATACAGTACATAATAAAAAGGCTCATCGCTGGTATTTTCTTAAAAGGCATTTCAACTGTACAGTATATGAAGGTTTTGTAGTTATGACATGGACTTTAACACCATGGTAAACTTTGAAACTGGTTATTGCTCCATGCCTAGTGGGGGGAGGTGTGCATTGCTTTTTCTGTTGCTGCAAGAAGGGGGTATGTTCAGAACCACCATTGATCTGGAGTTTACCTCTTAATAAGGTCTCTGAGGTGATAAACTGGGATGGCGGGGCACAGCAGACTGTTGTTTGAGAAGATATGATCAACAACGGCAGTGCTGTTCTCCTACAGCACAGAAACACAGAGGATCTGCATGACTGAACATTTCCTGGCTTTTATACAGAATGTCTTTTACTGTTTTAAAGTATTTTCAATAACTTACTGGTTCTGGGGAGTGCCGTCATACCTTCAACTCCTGCAAGCAAATAGTGTCTTTGAGTTTGACTCCTGAGAACATCTCCAACAGGACCACGCCTAGACTCCAGAGATCCACAGCAGCTGTGCAACCCAAGTCTCCCTCTACCCCAGCCTGGGCCAGGTTGTTCTGAAGCTCGGCTTCGGGAGCACGGTACCCGTCTGTCTGGATGTACTTTACATCCTAAAAGAAAAATACTAAAATAATCACAATCCCGGTTAGGACAGTTCCTGTTTGTCCAACATCAACACCAACCTGGTTTCCCTGTTTGAAGCTGAGGCCAAAGTCGATGAGCTTGAAGCACTCGTCATCGGCACTCCAGAGGATGTTGCGTGGTTTGAGGTCAGCATGGACGTAGCCTTCCCTGTGAAGGAAGGACAGAGCCTCCAAGATGTCTCTGGCACAGTGTTGGACGAGCCACATGGAGTGGCCCTGCTGAGGCCTGCCCACAAACATCAAGTTATGGATATGTCAGTAAAACCTCTCCTTTTTATGCACACATCAGCAAACATTACATGAATTTAATTCCCAATAGTTTGAAAAACGCTGAAATTAAAGTTGTATGATTATTGAATAACGGGTTGATATTGTCAAGACTTTTACAGCTTATCCTGCCAATTCACATTTTATCGATTTCTCTTAAAGAACACTAATTAACAGAATAACAAAAATCCATTCATCATTTTATTGCCTCACTAAGTAGAGTTGCATGGAGATGATGCATATACAGTATTACCGGTACTCATTTTGCGAGAGGCAAAATAAAATTAATGTGGGGATTTTGTTGGATAATCTAAAAAATTGGTATACCATCAGCCTTCAGTGTACAGTCAAAGATGTTGTTTCCTAATTTCTGCTTGGACTGGAACATTGGCCCTCATGCACAAACCGTTCGTACGCACAGATTTGTTCTTATCCTGTGCGTGCGAGTGATTTGGGATCATTTGCGGCATCCAACAATGTTTTCGTATCCTAGGATTTTTTTCAGATACGAACAAAATTTACGTGTGGTCCAGACCTGTCGTATATTTTAGGAGCGTCAGTCTGCTGTCATCCAGACTGCCTTTTCTCCACTAATAACTTTATATTTCGTTATTTAGAAAATATTTTGAGTTTAAAAACAATTAAATGCAACCACACATATTGGTTTAATTAAAGCGGCTTCAACACCCCCCCCCCCCACCCACCTTGCGCCACCCGCGCGTGCCCCCGCGCCACTCATGTCGACCACCGTGTGCCACGCAACGCGCCCGCGCAACCACGCCACGCGCCCCCACCCCGCGCAACTCATGTCGACCACCGTGTGCCACGCAACGCGCCCGCGCAACCACGCCACGCGCCCCCACCCCGCGCCACTCATGTCGACCACCGTGTGCCACGCAACGCGCCCGCGCAACCACGCCACGCGCCCCCACCCCGCGCAACTCATGTCGACCACCGTGTGCCACGCAACGCGCCCGCGCAACCACGCCACGCGCCCCCACCCCGCGCCACTCATGTCGACCACCGTGTGCCACGCAACGCGCCACTGTCGGCACGGCTCCCCCACCCCGTGCCACTGTCGGCACACACACACACACACACACACACACACACACACACACACACATAAATACACAGCGCCGCTGCAGAGACAGGGGAGAAGAAAGGCGAAACCAGCTTGTTTCATGTCATTTTTAATATAAACTGCCTGTTGACTGTGGGCGCTCACTGATGTCATCTGTATTCTGTGTGGGTCTGCGCTCAGATCCGGGGCTGACACTATGATCAAAGGCGAGTCAATTTTAATTCGCCAAACGCGTTTGTGTGTTTTCTGACGCATAAAAGCCGGAATGAATGGACACTTCCTGCTCGCGGTGGCAGGAAACTATATCCTTATATGGTGTTTTGAGGGGTGGGAATTATGTAAATAACCTCCCGCGTGCACGAGCAGGTGAATAGAACAGGTGGGATTCATCATTATTTACACAGCTCATATACACACATTTCCTGACGATAGAAGACTTTGTTGGATCTGACGTGGCATGTTCGTACGAACACTTCGTACGAACAAAAGTAGGAGACATTTAGGATAAGAATACGAACTGTTTCGTGCATGAGGGCCATTGTTTGTTCACGATAAAAGTATTTAAAGTAAAATCTTTTTCAAGAAAAATAACTAAATATCACAAAGGTTACAACATTTTCCTATTTCTGTGTCTGAAAATCTAAAATGAATCACATTTAGATTATTATACTCAGAAAAATAATTGCAGTAAATCTGATATTTCAAGACAGATTATAGATAATGAACATTTTTACATAATATGTACCGGTACAGTACACAATTATTCCAGATATTTTTCCTCAAAAATTTTCCATTTAAAATAATTCAAGGTAATGTTTGAAAGCAACTTAATGTTAGATTATTAAATCATTCCTTCATTTGTCAGCAACTGGCATCCTTTCTGTTGTCAACAATCATTAGTTAAACATTAACAGGAGGCGTGAGAGAGACGGGAGCAGCTGGACAAACAGCAAATACTGTATATAGTAAACACATATTTTCTTGTTTTAGTCAAACTAAAACAAAATGATCACTGTGCTGGCAACATCTTTTATTAGCATCGCTAAAATTAACTGCCATCTCTCTCTGTGCCTTCGTCAGCTGGTTGCGTTCCCAAATTTAAAACCTGTTAAAATCCTGTACTGTGCATATTTTGACACATTCCTCCAAATGTATGTAGCTTAAAACGTGAGCGATTTTAATAAAACCCTGTTTTTTTTTGTAGACCTTCTTTTTAGGGATTCAGACTGAAGCACCTAAACTTTCCAGCTAAATTTAATTTTGCATTTAAGCCCCAGCTTCCCCGGTTTATTTGTCCTAATTTGTAAAAGACCAAGTAAGGCAGGAACTTTAACTTTTGTTGTGTGCTCAGCAGCGACATATCTTACCTCCCTCCTTGGAGATCAGTGGTCTGCCTCACCAACAGGTCGGACACGCTGACGTCCAAGAGCTCCAACAGAAGGCAGTAAGTGGAGACTCCCGTACAATTGTGGTTGGTGAACACACCGTAGAGTGTTACTGAGAACATCAATAAAACACAAACAACTATTACTACTAAGAACAGAAGTTCAAGAACATAAACACCAAAACATTAAGAGCATTAACATCAAGAATATACACACAAGAACTGTTTGCAAAGGTGGAAACTTTCCTTTGACAAGATGCCTCCTGCAACTATAAGATCGCACACTTTTGGGGTACACTGTTTATCTGGAGATGTCAACAGAAGCAACCCTCATAGTGTCGTCAGCCAAGGTCTGACCCCGACTTAAAGCTAAGGCTGAATATGAAAACATGAACTCAAGGTTCAACTCTCCTTACACACCATGGATGTGGGAAATGCACTTTGAGATTTTTATTAATGAAAAGTGCATTACAAATTGAATTCATTATTATTATTATTATTATTATTATTATTATTATTATTAAATGTTTCAGTCCTTCATGAATCAACATGGTTTATTTATTAACGTTTATTTAATTATTCACCTTTATTTAACCAGGCAAATCCCATTGAGATCACAGATCTCTTTTACAAGGGAGGCCTGGCCCTGAAGGCAGCACGACATGCATGTTTTTGATCTGTGGGAGGAAACTGGAGTACCTGGAGAAAACCCATGCAAGCACGAGACGAACATGCAAACTCCACATAGAAAGACCCCAGGTCCAACCGGGGATTGAACCCAGGACCTTCTTGCTGTGAGGCAATAGTACTAACCACTGAGCCATTGTGCTGCCGGCTAGACTTGTGATTAAAGCACATAAAGAGAACATAACCAACAGGAATGTTCCCATAGGTTACTGATAAATCATGTGTGCAGGTGTAACCTGTGATAGTTTATTCCAAACCAGTTCTCCAGTTGTTGAAACCTGCCTGGAGAGGTAACCTCTTTACCCATAGAACCAAGGTTACAAAGAAACCAAACCTTCTTAGTCTAGACTGGTCTAATCCAATAATGGCCGACGGTCTTGTGGAAACTGAGGCCAAACCAGCAATGACACCTGCTGCCTAGATCAGCAAGTAGTTGACCAAAAAACCTTCAAACAACAAATAGATTTGGATAGCCATGCTGCTGCCACACACATCAAAGGAGCACCATGGTATAACCACAACACAGTACAATGTGCCTGATGAGGCATGAGCACCAAAAGATCCATGTGTGTGCTGACCTTGTACAAAATCTGTGGCGACAGCCTGATGCGTTAACAAAGGATTGCCCAAGGTGAGAGATATGAAGAAGACGAATGCTAATCAGCCAACTGGATAGCAACTGTACAGCAGATGAACCCACCAAAGTGCTACTAGTGTCTAGTAGAGTACAGTATGAATCCCACCAGGAGTGGAGGGGGACAAAGATTCAAGAAACTCAGATTAATGGATCTCAAACTGAACTTTAGAGAACATTGAAGAACCTTGAGGTTGGATGAGGACCACATCCTACAGCAGTCAACATGCACTGACTGAACGTGGAGAGCTCCTACTGGGCTGACAAATGATATGTCAGCAGAGACGCAATCTGAAAGGAAGTATTGTGATGATAGAGGTGTCTCTAAAGACTCTACCCAAGTCACAAAGAGGGAAAAACCTTTAGCTCTGTGTCTGAGCACCAGTCCTTAGCTCATTGTGGAGCAGACATTCTCCATTCAGTAAATAACAGCAGACACCCATGGAGCAATCGTATCCAAGATTAAATTGAACTAGAAATCAGTTCTATTAATAATTGAAGAGCATTCGGTTTGTGTTTTATTTTAACAGACACTACCTTCCCTCATCTTACTTTACATGTAAAAGTCTACCTTTTCTGCAGTCGTTGAATTATTGGTATATAACATTTTCATCAACATTCAGTTTGTCCCTCAGCAGTTTAATCGTCTTTAATATTAGACACTTTAAAGTTCCCCTCCACACTCTGAACCCAAAGACTCAACTGTAGCACCATCAAATGACCCCAGGCGCTTACATAGCTACCCACTGCTATACAGTACCTGAGCTGAGTGTATCTCACATGTGATGGGTTAAATGCAGTGAACTAAAGTTGCCATTGTATAGAAACATACAATAGTAACAACACAGCACTTTACTCAGTGTCAGGAAAAGATGGAATGCAGCACGACTTTAGCTTTGCTCCAATGAAACACCGGAAGCCGATACAATGGAAGAAACTCTAACTGACATCAACATTAATTATTCTGCAAAAAGAAAAGCATCCACCAACATGGACAAAAGGCTATGCAATTAAATAAGTTGGTTTATAAAATGATTGTGGGGGGAAAAAAATGAATGGATGTGAACAAAGGATATTAAGCCAATTTCCGTTGCGTTTTGCTTTATGAAATAAACGTTTATTTTTGCTGTTAATAGCACTTCTGCCAACTGAATAGTTAAATATAATTTGCAGACACTTTATTTTGTATCAGGGTAAAACTAATTCAGAGAAAATGCTACTTTTGCTTAAAGTGACTCAGGTTGTTTGGGTAAGAGGGGAGACGTGTTCTTAGGAGTACACAATAAATGTATTTATGTTTTGCTATGTTCTTGTTATGATCGTACTTCTTGTCACTAAAGGGTGCTGATGTTGTGATGTGGGGCAGAAGAGACTGTTAGAAAAGACAGGTGTGTCAGAAACAAGAGATACGAGACAACACCTTGTTCGGTTAAGGCAGTTTCAGTAATACGGTTTGTGAATTTAACCATCATCTACTGTTTATTTACCCCTACAACATTCAAGAACTTAATAAGATTTATTTTGTATACAAATGATTGTCGCAGCCATTTCCCTCAGCGTCATATTGTCAAGTTTGCTGATGACTCTGTCATCCTGTCCCTTCTGAGCAGTGATGACCCAGACCCCGGGCCTGTGATTGGGGACTTCACAGAAGCCGTTTTCGCATTGACCGGCCCTCCCCAGTCCGGCACGTCTCTGGTTGGCCCAGAACCAGCCCTGGCCCGCCCTCGTTCATTACGCATTATGTGGAGAGCAAGCCTTGAAGTGGGTGGGGTGTTCACTTGACGTGGGTGGAGTGTTCACTTGACGTGGGTGGAGTGTTCACTTGACGTGGGTGGAGTGTTCACTTGACGTGGGTGGAGTGTTCTTGTGTGCGCGCTTACAGTGTTTTAAGAGAGGACACGCCGCTAACAAGTATTTGTTTGCTGAGTATATATATTAGTGGTTCTGAGTTTAATATTTGTTAATTACTGATTACAAATCAGCTTATGTTACAACGTAAATAACACGAAGCGCGCACCCATTTCCGCCTTTCCGCGCGACCTGAATGTCATTAAACAATAACTAATATTGTCTAACTGTTGCGCGCAGCCAGAGTTTTAAAATATAACTAATAATCTCTAACTTCTACGTGCAGCTAAAATGTTAGGAGGAGTGATTCCTATATGGGTAAGGTGGACACCTGACAACCCAGTCCGCTGTGTAGCTCAAAGCGTTAGTGCACTGCTATTTTGACCCGGCGAAGCGGGTTCGCTTCCCGCCTGGGACAAAGTTATTTTACTTTTTTTTTTATTGGAGTAAATAAAAAGGAGTTTGTTAACCAAACAAACTCCTTTTTATTTAAAAGAAAATGTGAATTAAAAAAAAAAGTAAAATAACTTTGGACCAGGCGGGAAGCGAACCCGCTTCTCCGGGTCAAAACAACAGTGCACTAACGCTTTGAGCTATACAGCAGACTGGATTTCAGGTGCCCACCTTCCCCATATAGGAATAACTCCTCTTAACATTTTAGCTGCACGTAGAAGTTAGAGATTATTAGTTATATTTTAAAACCCTGGCTGCGCGCAAGAGTTAGACAATATTAGTTATTGTTTTAGTTATTGTTTAATGACATTCAAGTCGCGCTGAAAGGCGGAAATGGGTGCGCGCTTCGTGTTATTTACGTTGTAACATAAGCTGATTTGTGATCAGTTATTAACAAAAATTTAACTCAGAAAAACTAATTCAGCTAACAATTGTTTTAGGGGTTTCTGTAGTTAAATTTGAATGAAATACAGCCCTACGGTACTGAGGTTGTTGTTAGAACGAGTCCAGCCCCTGCTGCAAACAACGAATCAAATGTGAGCAGTACATGACGTCAAACTGGGCCGGGGGAGCTTGGCCCGATAGAACCACGGTGGAGATGGTTCCATGACGAGGGCGGAGCCGGGGAAAAAAAGGAAAATGCGAACACGCTGAACCCGGGTTAAAGGGCGGGGCGGGCCGGGCCATAGAGGGCTGGTCAATGCGAAAACGGCTAGAATGGTGTGAGTCTTCCTTTTTAAAATCAAATGTTTCTAAAACAAAGGAGATGATCATTGATTTCAGGAAAAATTCTTCAGTAACAGCTCCCGTGGTCATTGACGGTGAAGCTGTGGAGGTAGTGCAATAATATAAATACCTGGGAACTGTTTTTGATGATAAATTGACCTTTGACCTCCATGTAAATTCACTTTGCAAAAAGGCCCACCAGAGAATGTATTTTTATCGGAAGCTTTGTGGTTTTAATGTTGATTCAACTTTTATGAGAATGTTTTATTCATGTTTTATTGAGTCTATTTTAACCTTTTCCTTCATCTGTTGGTTTGGACTTTTGACCTGCAAGAACAAGAGCAAACTCTCGGGGATTGTCAAGATGTGCAGCAAAACTGCTGGCATAGACCTAAAGAACCTTGCAGACCTACACAAGGTGAGGTCAGTGAATAAGGCCAGACTGGCAAACACTGATCACCCACTCCATAACCACTCCATAACGAGTTCAGGCTGCTTCCATCTGGTCGCAGGTTTCTGCAACCAAAATGTAGAACGAACAGATTTAAAAACTCATTTATCCCTGTAGCAATCAGGTTTCTCAATGCACACTAATTTTAACACTGTTACTTTAATGTCTTATTGTCTTGTGTTTATGTGTGTGTAAGTGCATATGTATGAATTTGTACACACCTATTGACTGCAAATCTAATTGCCCCTCCGGGATAATAAAGGAACTTGAATATTTAAAAAAACTACAAACAGAATAAATAGAGATAAAGAATAGACTCTGAAAACACACAGAAGCATCAGTGGTTGCATTTCAGCAGAAGCAGATTTTTATGTTTTTGTATGAGTGAGAAACAGCTCGAGCAAAGGCAGTACAGTAATATAGTTACCAATGTTTTTGTGTCCCTGGATGTCCTCCAGCACAGACCTCTCTTTGTGAAAGCCGTAGTCTCCACCCTGAGAGCCGGCCTGGAACTCCTTCACGGCGGCTGTGGCGGCTCTGTCGGAGCTGACCCGGTACACCGAGGCCGACACTCCCTGGCCGAGCCGCGACTGGACGGTCCAAATCTCGCCGAAGATCTCAAACAGCACGGGCCTGGTGGAGCTCCGGTCCGGCAGGACGCTGTCTGGAGCCTGCAGCTTAGCGCTCGGCTCGGAGTGTCCGCAGTGAGCCATCGAGAGGAGGAGAGGCTAGACGGTGGCAGGACGAAGGAGCAGCGGGGACATCTTTATCATCGGCGCCTCACACAAAGCACGAAGACGGGCAACAAACACTGAGGATGCATCCCCAACCTGGTTCACACTAAATATAATGTCACCGCCAAGGCTGTCAGAGACTAGCCGACTTAGCTTAAACTAACCGGCGAAGAGGAAAAAAAGTAGCAACACACCTCCACTGTGCAAAACACGGTGCTTCTCCCATAATGCACCGGGAAATATAACGAGTAAAACAACTTATGAGTTAGTAAAAATCGTCATCTTAGACTTAGACCCTGACTTTGGTAAACTCTGGTTGTTGATATCAAGGTAACTTCCGTTTTAGATGCGGGTTGCCAGATTACAAAAACACTGTGCGGTGGATTTTTTAAAACTGTATTTTGAATTGAATAATTGTATGTGCGGACTGAGTGAGTATGCATTGTCTCGCTTAATGGAAAAAAATCTTTTTATAATGCACGTAGATGCCAAAACTATCGTATATTTGGACTTTAAAAAAACTATTTGACCTCACAATATCGTATAAATATGATAACTGCTGCACATTTGGCAACACTATTTCTAAACAATGCTTTTTAACAGTCTGCCCTCTGCCGGCAAGGAAGGTAACTACACAGGTAACTTTTTTTTTTTTTTTTTTAACTTTATTTAACAATTAACAATACAAAACAAACAAGTACCAATTCTTACAATCATCAGTTATAAAAGGTGATTCATGACAAAGTGTAAATAAAACAGATAAAGAGCAATAATAAAAATAATAAAAAAAACACAGGTAACTACCGGTACTGTACACTGATTTCTCCATCCACAGCCTGGTTCACTGAACCAAGTTCTCTTTTGTTTCAAATGCCATGCTGACTCTGTTTTCACACAAATAAATTGAGCAGGAACGTTGCCCTGTAATACAATACAAGGAACAACAACAAGAAAACTAATTGGGATCAAGCATAAATAAACAGAAAAATATAATTCACCAATAATAAAAATAATAATAATAATCATTTTATTTAAAAGCGCCTTTCAGGACACCCAAGGACACTTAACAAACCAATACAGTTCAAACATTATCAGTGACAAATTGAAATATAAAATACATAAAGATTATAAAATGCAAAATAATAAAAATACATTTAGTAAAGTTAATGATAAGCTAGTCTAAAGAGATGTGTTTTCAGGGCTGTCTTGAACAGAGAAAGGGAGGTGGTGTTTCGAAGGTCTGGCGGTAGAGCGTTCCAGAGGTGAGGGGCAGAGCAGGTGAAGGCCCTGCTCCCCATGGTGGAGAGGCGGGCAGAGGGTACATGGAGATGTAGTGAAGAGGAGGATCTGAGAGAGTGTGATGGGATGGAGATTTGTAGGAGGTCAGATAGATAAGGAGGGTTGTGGATAGATTTGAACGAGAGGAGTAGAATTTTGAAGATAAAAAATACAGGTAAGAAAAACTTCAGCTTGGCAAATTTTACTATAACAACACAGCAGATGTGTCCTTGAACCATTTTGGCAGTGTGTTGGTGTTCCTGTTTGTTAGCTAAACATATCTAATCACTAAAATGATTGAAATAAAACTTTCAGAAAAGTAATCATTGAATGTGCATCTGAAACTGATTAGTCGGCTGGACTGAAGATTGCTGCCACAGCCAACTGGCCTTAAAAAGCATAATACGTCAGTGAATTCTGCAAATAGGGACCTAAAATTTGATTTGATAAAATTTGATTTTCAATCAATCAATCAATCAATCAATCAATCAATCAATCAATCAATCAATCAATCAATCAATCAATCAATGAACGTTTGTGATGCCCACTGGTGTGTGCTCACAAAAGTAAAAAAAAACAACAACATGCATTTCTTTACATGTTTATGGGGTTAGATTTTATTTGTTGTTAAAAGGGGTGTAATAACAGTATCTCACCAGTAGGTGACGCATGAGGACTCTGAGCTGCCTGTTGCGCTGCCGTTTCTCATAAGCTGAGAGAAACGTTGGTTACGTATTGTAACCCTAGATTCTATGAGTGTAAGCGTAGCCCTTTAAGCCACGCCTATTGGATTTATCTTTGCGCTTCGCGCCAACACTGAAGATTTGTAGTCCACGCCCACCTGCTGTGGGCCACACCTCGTTCACTATTTACTACAAGCAGCCATTGACCGAGAGACTGCTCCCAAAAAGGCAAAAAAAAATTCAGCCAAATGAGAGCCAGGGAGGCCCCGAGGCTTAAAGGTCTACGCTTAGGCCCTGTTTACACGGACACTGTGTGGGGGAAACAGAACTTTTGGGTATGTTAATTAGGTTGAAAGTTTTGCGTTGACATGGGCGAATTCTGTGGATACGACTCTCTCCCCCCCACCCCCCGTCCTCATGACTTTACTGTAGTTACCATGCTGGGCCATTAGATGGCGCTGTGATTTTTGGAACCTTCACCACTGCGCATGTGTGCAGCCTGGGGTAAACAGAGCACACGAGGCAGCCTGTTTTCCTCTCTGGCTAAAAGTTCAGCTACTACAAGTTGTTGTCAACAAGTTAACAACAAGTTAAAGCTGGAATTTGGATAAGAGTCAACAGATTTGACACCAAGTGGGACCGCTTCATCTAACAAGCTGCACACCAGTTGCTGACTGGACCGGAACCGCGTCAACATGTCTGACTTTAGTCCGTGAGAATCAGCTGATTTCCAGCAGCGCTACAAGGTAAACAATGTTCTTAATAATGTTTCCTTGTGTTTAGTTCGATCACAGAACAACCAACTGAGGTTTTATTTTTATTTTTTTCCTGCGAGGTCGAAGCTGTTCCACGAAGCGAACCGGTTCGGATCTGGGTCCAGTGTCCACCAGGATGAAAACAACAGAGTCCAGTTCATTAAAGTTCGGTTAACGTGTTTTTAAAAGTGTTCAATTTAATTCTCAGTGTTTGTGACATGAGTTTGTGGTGTTGAATAAATAAATAAATTAAAAATCAACCTGGTGTCTTCATTTTCAGCAGCATGTTAGGCATGACGTAACGAGTCCAGATAGCTTCATTTAGCTCAGATAAATTTAAATATCTCCCACGCTAACATAAATACTGTTTATTATTGTTAAACTGTTAATATATAGCACATTTAGTATGTTATAGTGCAGCGTGACACGTGAAATGTCCGACTGCCTCGTTAACAGACAACTGGATCCAGGCAGCTGGCTCTCTTCCAACACAGATGCAGGTAAGGTGTAGAATAATTAAATATGAGAATCAAAATATATTCCATCAGCTATAGTTCAGAAAGTGGTGCGTGTGTCCACTGTCCAGTCCACCGCCATTGTTAAAATGCCGGCTGTCTGCGCGTGCGTGCTGCGTGCATGTGTTCAAACAAAAGCTCCGTGGGAGATGTTTACATTATCAACGGGGGGTCAGCGAAAAAGTTCCACTTTGAGAGCTGGATCAGAAAAGTATCGGAGTCAAAGAGGGGGGCCAGCAGCGTCGTGTAGGCGATAAGCAAAGACGCAAAGAGAAAGTAGCGGTTACACTCAAAATATGCGCCGTGTAAACTGGCCCTTACACTCATAGAATCTAGGGTTACAATACGTAACCAACGTTCTATATTCGTGTAAGCTCCGCCCTTTAAGCCACGCCTATTGGATTAAAGGCGGAGCAGGATATGGTCCATGCCCCACTGGGTCTGATTAGAAACCATAACACACTCAGGCAATCGCCACACCTCAATAAGCATGAAGATGCACAATCAATTGAGACAAGAAGGTGCATAAATATAGCAGGTGGACAATCCTCATCATCTGATGGTAAATGAACAACTCTGAATTCATAATCAGAATCAACAAGGCAGATACAATTGTGTCATTCATCAAAAAGTCTATTGATAATGAAAGACAATCACTCTGCTACAACCCTGAAAACATAATGCATCAGGGAGGAGCTAGAAACGTTCTGTGAACAAAACGGATAAAAGGGTTCGCTGGCGACCAAGAGGCCACCTGAAAAGATGTCCTGCACAGAAGACCTCCATGTAGGGCTGTGGATCTGCAATCTCTCTAGAGAAGTGAACTTTAATACGTTCAGGAGGCTGGGGGCCAGAAAGCTGTATGCCAGAGAAATGGCCTCACGTAGCCAATGTGACAACCGCTGATAGGTCGAGGTTGACCCTGAGATTGTCCTCTGAGAAGCACAAAAAGCTCACCAGACTTAAACATTGCAGCAGTGCGTGTCACATCAAACTTTAGTGCCCGCACCGGACAAAGCAAGTGTAGGCGTTCTTCATCTGCAGTAATGAGAGGAGGAGAACAAGGCCGTTCAGTGAATGATTTTAACCTAGAATGAACATGTCAAGCTTTTAAGGCTAAAAGCAGGGTTTGGTCTAAGTTCAACTGAACTCCCTTCCCTTTTAATCATTTTTTCTTCCTTTAAAGAGAAGGAGAAACAGACAAGTCATTTACTCCTTAGCCGAAGTTAGAACCAGCAACAGAGCTGTTTTAAGGATAAAAACTTTAACTGTATCTGGTCTAAACGGGTCAAATGGATCCTTAGTTAGTGAACTCAGCACAGTAACTAGGTCCCATTGTGTGACTAAAGTGCGTGAATCGGACTAAGACGACGAGCACCTTTCAGAAAAGTTTTTACATGGGATGATTAAAAACTGTTCTATCGTTGAACCCCTCGTGGCAGCAAGAAATCGCTGCAGCATAAATTTTAACCGTGCTGAAGGCTAAATTTCTGACCAGCCATAACTGTAAATATGGGAAGATGGAACCCAGAGAAAGAAGATGGGTCCAACTGTCTTCCCAGGCACCATTGCTGACAAGCAGCCCATTTGACGCATAAACACTTTGCACGCGCTCGCAGGGCAGTGCATAAAATGTATTTTAGAAAAATGTAAAACTTTCTAAACATTCACGTTCAGCAACCAGACCAGTAGATGTTGACCTATCACAGGGAAACTCTTAGTTGCTGTAGCACTGGAACCAAGGTGCATTTAAGTGCTCCGGGGCGATCAGAATCACTGATAATGCCACCTCCTTCACCCTTTTCAGTAGCTCCGGCAGCAGTTAGACTGGAGGAAAAAACATAAAACAGTGTTTTTGGGCCATAGTTTGTGTGCAAATGCGTCCACCCCCAGCGGGGGTTGTCCTGGGGGGTTAAGGAGAAGAACAGTGGGCACTGAGCGTTCTCCTGAGTGGCCAAGCTAGCACGCTGGGGGGTGAAAGCCACCCGCAGCGATTTCAAGCGTGTGTGTGTGCCCAGCAGATCAGATTTCTGGCTGTGATCAGCAACTACTGAACAGTAGCTGAACAACTGCTAGCAGGTCTCTCTTGTAATGAGTCCACGAGGCTCAATGAGATTTACCTGCACTAAATAAAGTTTAAATGAAAAAACTGGGTTAAACGCACACGCCCTGGTGATTTATGTACTCAGGACATTGTGCACTGTCAGCAGCAACCAGAACGTTTATGTGAAGGGACGTACCTGGCGGCCACACACCATATAGAACTGGAGTAACACAGACTGCGTCTTCCGTGTGCTCATTTACTTGTTGTTTTTCCAGGTGAGAATAACCTTCAAGTTTATTTTAACCAAGTACTTTTATCATTTAATGCTGTTTGCAAAATGCTTAGAGAAATGTGTCAATGTGTTAAAATATATTAGAAGAGTTTGTTTTGTAAAAGTAGCCAACAGGCTGTAATGCTAGTTGGTTAGCACAGACAGTTGAGCGGCAGTTGAGCGGGCTAGGTGCAACCACTGAATTACTAACGGTAATCTCTTGTAAAGTAAGTAGGGATGTATATATATATATATATATATATATATATATATATATATGTATACCAGGGAATATATATATTCCCTGGTATGAGTATTGTACGTACTGTTATCGGGCTGTGTGGTTTATTTTTGTTCTAAACACAGTGTTGGGAAGGTTAAACTGTGATTTAATGCGTTCACTTAAATTAGTTTAAATTCAAAGATAGTTATGCCAGTTTACAATAATCATACATGCCCATGAAATATGTCACTGTGTTTGAATAAATCTGCATATAAAGTGCAATGAATTGAAGGTACATGTTGCCTGAGGGAATTGTGACAAAATATGATGTTGATGGGATTATTCCTGTTTAAAGGAAAGTTAATGTTGATGTTTATGTCTATGATGGAAAATGTCTACCGGTACATAGATTATATCAGAGTCAGAGAATCTTTATTGTCATTTGCACCGCATGTGGTACATGTGATGAAATGAGATTATGTACACAGGGTCCCAGTTACATTCAACAACAAAATGTAAGAGAAAAACAGTAATAACATCTAGGATATAACTAAGAAATACATCAACTAGAAATACACTAATCACTAATGTAATAGAAAAACATCCTTACAAACAGCAGCATGAACACGAGTCTGTATGAGCAGATGGTCACAGATGAACACACAGCAACAAGAAAACAGATCAGCATCAGCATGATGTGATATTTTGCAGTGATTATTCTTATTATTTATTTATTCATGAGTCTAACAGCCTCAGGGTAGAAGCTGTTCCTCAGTCTAGTGGTTCTACATTTGATGCTCCTCCTTTCACCTTTCCTTTATTTATTTAACCAGGTAGAGCCCGTCCTCAACCTCCGTCCTGAGGGGAGTGGGGCAAAGAGTGTGTGTGCTGGGTGAGTGAGGTCTTTCATGATGCAGGTGGCTCTTTTCCTGCATCTGGAGGTGTCAATGTCTGTGACTGTGGGGAGACTGACTCCAACAGACTTCTGTGCAGCCTTCACCACTCTCTGCAGAGCTTTTCTTTCTGCAACTGTGCAGCCTCCATGCCACACGTTGATGCTGGAGCACAGGATGCTCTCCACTCAGAAGCGGTCCATGGCATGTGCGAACTGAGCGGCCGTACATGGCGCCATCCAGCAGGGGGCGGCATAAGAGGAGACCCTGCTCCTCGTTTTTTTATTTATTTAAATATTTTACAACTTTTGTTTTTAACAACATAACACAGAACACTACCGCGCTGCTCCTGGGCCGCCCCACCCTTAATTTATTCACATGTCCTCAGTTTAATCACCGCAGCAGCTGCTGGGTGCATTTCCTCAACCCAGGTCGTCTGTCCCCCCTCCACTTTCAGTTTCGGTTTTGTTACGGAGGTGACACTACGTGCGGTCAGTGGAAAGATGGAAGAGAGGAAGAGTGAAGAGAAAGATTAAAAAGAGAGAGGCTCTGGAAACAGACACAGCTAAATGTGCAAACATTGACACATTTTTCACTCAAACAGCTGCAGTTTGTTAATGAGAGATCAAACAGGTAAGACATGCTGTTGAATTTTGCTGCAAAACACTGTTCAAGTTAATTATCAAGTCAATGAATTTTGTGGTGTGTAGCATTGTGACATAACATACTGTTAAATAATTTAAATAATATTATATGAGTCTGGATGAAGACCTGCTCTATATGAAAAGTGCCCTGAAATGTTAGATAACTCTTTAATGAAACTGGCCTGAATTGATCATAAGTCTTTGTAAAAAGGGGAGATTTGTGCAGTTATGACAATTTTTTAAACGTGATTTAGTGTCAGGTGTGATGAGGGGATTGTTCCTGTCAGTATGAAGGAACAGTTGAGCTGTTCTAACTGTGTGTGAACAAACAAGCATTAGTTCCAATATAAACACTTTCTAAACGACAGTAGTGACATTGTTATCATTAAAAGTAAGATAATAAATACATAAAGCAATGAAAGGGAATAGTATGAAAGTAATATGAAATAAGCCTGCATATTTTACCATTGAAAATATATTAATTGGTTAAGTCAAAATGTGTTTTCCATATCAAATGTGCTAAATCTTTACAGATAATTGTTCTGATGCAGGCTCAGTAAATGTAGTCCTCTGGACAGATTCTTCTTTGTATCAAAAAGACTTCTTCAGTCTGAGGAGCTGTGACAAACTCAGTCATCGTTCCTCCTTGATAGAGAGGAACGATGGTTTGAGAGAGGAGTAAAGGAGGCCATCTTTGTGAAAAGAAACCGTCCATCATTAAACAGAGGTGGAGGCCTCCATGTTCAACTGTCCACCTCTCACAATGCTGTTATTGCTAGTATCTTACTGTTCATATAAAATATTTGATAATGTTCTTATAGAAACAATTCTTGAATAATGTTCATAATGTGTTAATGCTACATGTTTGTCTCAGGCTACTTCTTGTTCTGCCATTAACTCTAAATACTTATTGAATAGTTTATATATGTAGGTAAAACTAGATGTTGAACAACCCATTAAAATACACCAGAATGCAGGAAATGGCATCTATTTTATTCAAAATTTTCTGGGAGAGGACCCCCACTGGCAACCTAGCGGGGGGGGGGGGCATTGGGGTTGCTCGCACAGGGCGCCAAATAGGCTAGGACCGCCTCTGCCC